>LVTN01000692.1:10000-12500 GCA_001649415.1 Musa itinerans | reverse complement strand
AGGGAATAGATTAAGAAACTAGGAAAGAAAGAAAGAGAAGGGAATGTATTAAGAAAGAAAGAAATCCAGAAATCAATAAATCCAGAAAGAAAGAGAAGGGAATGTATTAAGAAAGAAAGAAATCCAGAAATCAATAAATCCAGAAAGAAAGAGAAGGGAATGTATTAAGAAAGAAAGAAATCCAGAAATCAATAAATCCAGAAAGAAAGAGAAGGGAATGTATTAAGAAAGAAAGAAATCCAGAAATCAATAAATCCAGAAAGAAAGAGAAGGGAATGTATTAAGAAAGAAAGAAATCCAGAAATCAATAAATCCAGAAAGAAAGAGAAGGGAATGTATTAAGAAAGAAAGAAATCCAGAAATCAATAAATCCAGAAAGAAAGAGAAGGGAATGTATTTGATTAAGATAAATAAGGTTCCCCTAGGCTTACTCTTGAAAGGGGAGTTAAGGGTTCAAAAGTGCTCTTTGCCCAACGGACCGGTCAGAAAGTGCCAGACTAGTTGTATATACTAAGCTCAATGAGAAGACAGAATCAAGTCTAAGCTCAATGAGAAGACAGAATCAAGTCTAAGCTCAATGAGAAGACAGAATCAAGTCTAAGCTCAATGAGAAGACAGAATCAAGTCTAAGCTCAATGAGAAGACAGAATCAAGTCTAAGCTCAATGAGAAGACAGAATCAAGTCTAAGCTCAATGAGAAGACAGAATCAAGTCTAAGCTCAATGAGAAGACAGAATCAAGTCTAAGCTCAATGAGAAGACAGAATCAAGTCTAAGCTCAATGAGAAGACAGAATCAAGTCTAAGCTCAATGAGAAGACAGAATCAAGTCTAAGCTCAATGAGAAGACAGAATCAAGTCTAAGCTCAATGAGAAGACAGAATCAAGTTGGCAAGCAAGAAAAAAGAACCAAGCTCTTAAGTAATTGTCTCAAACCTCATATCCTGCTCCCCCATCTGATCCTTTTATCTTGCTTATTCTTCAAAGCCTGTAAGATATTCTGTCCTTCACCTTGCTTTCACACCAGATGGAGAGCGCCGAGGAAAACTGTCAAATAATTGATTTATAACTCGATGACGCCCCCACTTAATCTTTTTGTACCGAGTACACTCGCATTCACCATATGGAGGGTGGAGATACTGCCACTGATCCTATCCTGTTCCTTATGGGGCTAGAACTTAATTACTTGCACTCCTCTGTCAACAAAGCTCCTGACGCCATGCTTAAAAGCCCGTGCAGTACCCGATCCAGCACTGCAGATGATCTTGATCTTTCAACTCAATCACTTTCTGATCCGAACTTGGAATCCATGGGTACTGGCTCTAGTTGACTTACTTCTTTCAAAAGCTTCAATTCTATTCTTCCTTCTCTTCTTTATAACAGCTTCAATTCTATTCTTCAGTATCAGCTTGCCATATAGCAAATATGAGTCTAACACTGGACTTGTGAAACTACATATTATCCTGCTCACTCTCACAGTAACACCTGATTTCTAGTATTAGGCTTCTTCCTCTGATTCAATAAATGACTTGATTTCTTTCCTTCCCGCTGAAAAGCCTTAGACTGCTAAGTTTGATTCTTCCATTCCGTATTCCTAGCGGTCTAGTGAATTCTTTGATGACTTATTCCTAGTGTAGCTATAGCACTGGTTTCTTTCCCTTCCACTTAGCTACCTGCCAGAGAGGACAACAATACAAGAGGAAGACCGGTTAGTATCATACTTGTTGGCACTGGGTTCAGGCTTGGATTCACTGGTTGTAGGCTCAGTAGTAGTAGTTAGAGACCTTAACTCTCTAGCGAACTGATACTTACCGAGTCATAGCAGTTCCATTCTCTAACCCTGGGGGCATTGGTCCAAAGAACTTAATAAGAGGCACTACCCAGCAACTGATACTTACTTTGACGGGTTAGTTTCATTCCGAGTGGTATTGATTGAAGCCTGCCTGTGCCTAGTATAAATCCTGCAGTTGTTGGTTTGGTTCTGCTAGTTAGTAGTTTCAGTCTTGTTGACAGCGGTTGCATTCTGGTAGTTAGTTGTTTGATTCTTACTCCCTGGCTTTTACCATGTCTCCCGAACAATTTCAGTACATATGGCGCAAGACGATTCCACATATCGAGGTCGTAATGGGATCGGGTGTTTTTCACGTCTCACCTTGGTGCCAGGTTTGTCTTGATTGGAGATGTAGAAACAAGAAGGAAAATGAAAACAAAAGTAGAAAAGAAACATAAGCATCAGGTCCTTTGTTTAGTAACATAAGCATCAGGTCCTTTGTTTAGTAACATAAGCATCAGGTCCTTTGTTTAGTAACATAAGCATCAGGTCCTTTGTTTAGTAACATAAGCATCAGGTCCTTTGTTTAGTAACATAAGCATCAGGTCCTTTGTTTAGTAACATAAGCATCAGGTCCTTTGTTTAGTAACATAAGCATCAGGTCCTTTGTTTAGTAACATAAGCATCAGGTCCTTTGTTTAGTAACATAAGCATCAGGTCCTTTGTTTAGT
>LVTN01000692.1:0-7500 GCA_001649415.1 Musa itinerans | reverse complement strand
CAAAAGAAGAAACTCATGGAGAAAAAGAAGAAACTCAAAAGAAGAAACTCATGGAGAAAAAGAAGAAACTCATGGAGTAGTGCTAGTGGTAATAAGAAACTCATGTAGTAGTGCTAATAGTAGTCATGTAGTAGTGCTAATAGTAGTTATGTGGTAGTTGAGACTCCGAACCTAGCTATTAAAGCTACGGCCGGGCTAACTGATACTTACCGATACTACCATTGGCTCTGCTAGTGGCCTTTGCTATCAAGCAATAGCATTCTATGGAAGCCTCCAACACGACCCAAGAAAGAAAGAGCAAGTAATAATTGAACCCCTTCTCCTTAGCCTACTAAAAAAGTATGATGATCGCAAGAAGCGTCTTTGCCCTTTGAAGTAAACCGGTACTCATAATTAGATATTCTTCAGCTACCCCGGAGAAAGAGAGAGGGCGAATCAAGAAGAGGTGGGGGAAACCACTAGGATAATCACTCACCAACCTTTCTCTGCCTTTGAGAAGGTGACTCTTCTCTGCCTTTGATTTGACAAGTAGAAGAGCGCTTGCACATAGGAAGGCAATGAACAGTGGCATTTACCAGAGAAATCTGTCTGAATCCAGGCAATCTTACTAACCTTAGAACCCTTATATTAGCCGAACGGGGCATCTGTAATAGTAGTGATTTGAAGGCCTTAGGCTAACTCGCCAGTAAACTGATATTCGATTGACAGCATCTGTAATAGTAGTTATATTAAGGCCTTAGGCTAACTATTTAAAGCCAGTAAACTGATATTCGATTGCCATCAGGATTGGTTGGATTCTCTTTGCTGTTAGCCGTCAATCTATACGCGCTTTCGGGACCTGAAATAAATCAATTATGGGAAATTCCTTTGTTCCGGGGAAGAAAAGAAGGGATTACTTCATAAAGAAAGGGAAAGGCCAAACTAATATTGCGGGTGAGAAAAGAGAAAGAGAGTTCCACTCAAAGAAAGAAACTCGGATAGAAATCCATAATGAATCAAAGAAAGAAACTCGGATAGAAATCCATAATGAATCAAAGAAAGAAACTCGGATAGAAATCCATAATGAAAGAAACTAGGAAAGAAAGAAAGAAAGAGAAGGGAATAGATTAAGAAGAAATCAAGAAAGAGAAGGAAATAGATTAAGAAGAAATCAAGAAAGAGAAGGGAATAGATTAAGAAGAAATCAAGAAAGAGAAGGGAATAGATTAAGAAGAAATCAAGAAAGAGAAGGGAATAGATTAAGAAGAAATCAAGAAAGAGAAGGAAATAGATTAAGAAGAAATCAAGAAAGAGAAGGGAATAGATTAAGAAACTAGGAAATCAAGAAAGAGAAGGGAATGTATAAACTAGGAAAGAAAGAAAGAGAAGGGAATGTATTAAGAAAGAAAGAAATCCAGAAATCAATAAATCCAGAAAGAAAGAGAAGGGAATGTATTTGATTAAGATAAATAAGGTTCCCCTAGGCTTACTCTTGAAAGGGGAGTTAAGGGTTCAAAAGTGCTCTTTGCCCAACGGACCGGTCAGAAAGTGCCAGACTAGTTGTATATACTAAGCTCAATGAGAAGACAGAATCAAGTCTAAGCTCAATGAGAAGACAGAATCAAGTCTAAGCTCAATGAGAAGACAGAATCAAGTCTAAGCTCAATGAGAAGACAGAATCAAGTTGGCAAGCAAGAAAAAAGAACCAAGCTCTTAAGTAATTGGCTACTAACTCCAACTCAACAAAGAAAGAACCAAGCTCTTAAGTAATTGGCTACTAACTCCAACTCAACAAAGAAAGAACCAAGCTCTTAAGTAATTGGCTACTAACTCCAACTCAACAAAGGATTAGCATCTTCCTTCATACTAATTTACAGTTGAGGAATCATCATTATCTTCCTTCATACTAATTTACAGTTGAGGAATCATCATTATCTTCCTTCATACTAATTTACAGTTGAGGAATCATCATTGGATCATACTAGAATCCAAATAAATAAAGATAAGAACAGAGAATTATTCAAAGAAATACATAAAGATAAGAACAGAGAATGATTCAAAGAAATACATAAAGATAAGAACAGAGAATGATTCAAAGAAATACATAAAGATAAGAACAGAGAATGATTCAAAGAAATACATAAAGATAAGAACAGAGAATGATTCAAAGAAATACATAAAGATAAGAACAGAGAATGATTCAAAGAAATAAATAAAGATAAGAACAGAGAATTATTCAAAGAAATACATAAAGATAAGAACAGAGAATGATTCAAAGAAATACATAAAGATAAGAAAGAGCAACCAACGTATATAAAGAACAAGTAAGAGTCAAACTCCACAAGAACGTAAATAAGTATGTATACTCGGAAAGTATAGAATGGAATTGAATGCACCTAGGAGCAGCGCCAATAATAGGGTGTTATATAGCATCTCAGAACGGTTCTCAAACCTCATATCCTGCTCCCCCATCTGATCCTTTTATCTTGCTTATTCTTCAAAGCCTGTAAGATATTCTGTCCTTCACCTTGCTTTCACACCAGATGGAGAGCGCCGAGGAAAACTGTCAAATAATTGATTTATAACTCGATGACGCCCCCACTTAATCTTTTTGTACCGAGTACACTCGCATTCACCATATGGAGGGTGGAGATACTGCCACTGATCCTATCCTGTTCCTTATGATACTGCTCCTACCCCAATCAATGGAACCAGCAACAAAACCCGAAAACAGCACTTCTAATAACAAGTTTAGCTCCAGTTCGAAAGGCGGATGCAATAAGATATATAACCTGGTAAAAAACACACAGAACACGCAACGTCGAACGACACTCCCTCCTTCGCTTTCAAGGCTAAATCAACTTACGGGTGAACTCCTTGCTTGCTGAATTAATGTAAGGTAAGGTAAGTCGGGTAAATAATAAGAAATGTCAGTAAGTCGGGTAAATAAGATCACGTATTAGGAACAACAAGATGATAGGCGTCAATTCATTCGTTTGACTTTAGGATGGTTTACATGAGTCATTTTGCTATAAGAGTAATTGCACAGAGATTCAACTTCTCAAAATAGGCCTTCTTACACTGATTGTCCCACTGTAGCTTCTTCCCTTGTTTGTTCTATGCTTCTTCCTGTAAAGATAGGGACTGATTGCCTTTACCTTAGTTGTCATAGAGCAGGAACAGAGGCAAAAGTGAGCAGCGCGGGTGCAGGCGCTAACATAGTTTCAATTCAATGCAGCAATGCGAGTTTCCAATTTCCAGGTCAATTCCTATATTATGTCAATTCCTATATTCTATTCCAAAAGGAAGAGATATTATTTTGTTTTACTTTCCAACTTATTATTTAGGGCCAAGATGGATCAGTATCTGAAGGCTTTGCGAGTTATGTCTAGGTTCGGTGCTTGTTCAAGTGTTGTCGACGAGAATGAAGCCTTAAAGGCATTATTTTGATTATTGCCCGCTAAAGCCCCTTGTAGTGGAACTCATTCTTGTAGTTGAACTAACTAAAACACATACTTCTAAGGGCGGGGCAGGAAATGTGACTTATTGCCCTTTTTCTTATTATGTCATAACCGAGTTGTGGTCCAAAGAATGGAGCAGGATTCTAAGCTATAGAAAGTATTGTTCCAGAATCACCAGTAGATGAAAAAGTAGGGATCGGTATCAGAAGCCGAATGTACCCAGAGATGAATAAGGATTGGGATCAGAAGAGGGAGCCGCATCAAAGAAATATGAAGTATTGATCTGCATCAGCAAGATGAAGTATTGATCTGCATCAGCAAGATGAAGTATTGATCTGCATCAGCAAGATGAAGTATTGATCTGCATCAGCAAGCAAGCAGGGTATGTTTGAGTTGAATATGAAAGTACTATAAGCAGTAGAGCAAGCCCTATTTCTTAGTAATCAAAAGTATGAGTAGTCTTTGTTTTCTTCTTTTTTGAGTAGCGGTAGCTTGGCCCGAGTTGAGTTCACTGAGTTGTTGTCTTCTTTCCACTACTAAGTTTGATTGTCCGGGAGTGTTTTTCTTCTTTGACTTATGAGTTGTTGTTTACTTAGTTGTGTACTTATTAGTTGTGTGTACTTATTAGTTGTTGTCTTACTTCAGTTAGAGATGTTATTTGACGGAACACTGGAGCAATTGATCTCTCTTTCAGTAAAAAAGCACTTGCTGTTTTTGCCCTAGGTGCTCTATAATAAACCACTCAAAAACTCTGAAAATCGAGTATGAGAAAACGGATTATAATACACAATAAAGGCATACTCAGCATAGGAATGCCAGGTAAAAGTTTAGGTTGGTGCCCAGAAAAGTCAGGCTTGGGCTACTCAGTTCAATTCCAATGGGACTCCCTTATTTACGAGTTGTTAATTCCATATCGAAGTAAGGAGGCTAAGAGCGAACCTAAGAAAGAGAGATAGGAAGGACAGGCTAACTGACAGCAGGCTGAAGAACGAAAGAATGAAAAGTAAGAGTCATAAGCAAGAGAGGCAGCTTTGCAGTTAGGGGTCAAAGCAAAGACCGGAAGAGCTAAGGCGACGAGTAAGGCTTGTGAGCACCAAGCCCAGTCTGATAAGATTGTGCAAAGAGTTATATTCTTATTCGCATGTTGAGCATAGGGTTTCTTAGGAGTAAGCTATAGAGTGAAAGAAAGGTATGGAAGCCTTAAAGCAAGGGGGCTGCTTTCGATAAAGGAGGGCCCTTATTGTAAGTCTCGGGGCTATTGTTTGATCTCGTGGGGTAGTGTTCGGTTCTTTCTTTTTGTAGTTCAACTCGGATATTAGCATTAGTTAACTTAGTTCAACTCGGATATTAGCATTAGTTAACTTAGCATGGTACCCGCCCTTTAGAATTGGATAACTTAGAAAAGTACCCTGACTTACTTGTTTGGAAACTATTGGTTCATACTTTGACTAAGAACTTACACTCAGCTAGGGGATCTTCACTCATATTCTATCTTTCTTGCTTACTTACCCATTCATTCAGTCTTAAACAACCCACTATGAAAACCAAACGGAAATTCTTACTATTAGATGTAAGGGCCCGGGGGCAGGTTACAAGACATGAGCGGTAGGGTAAAACTCTCAATACAGAGCGAAAGCAGAGAGGTTAAGGCAAAGAGACATTAGTTGAAGAATCAAAGACGGGAAGGGCAGTCCTATTATTAGTAGTTGCTTGGCCAGGAGTTCCACGCGAAGATTCAATTAGGTAGCCTAAACCAACAAGACTAAGTAGAGAGAGCTTTGGTGCGAGTACGGTAGAAAGTGGTAGTGTGGCGGTACAGATGCAGGCGCTTTCGAGTTAAGGTTAAGGGAAAGAATATAGTACAAGCATTGAAGCACGTTAGAGAAGTTCGGCGGCACAAGAATCAGTGGCTAAAGCGAAAGGGGGAGTCGTGGAACAGAGGTCTGAAGCAGAGAAATATAGATTGACAGCTGTCACCGATAAGCATTCGAAAGAAGATAGCGTTCAAGCCAGCAACTCATAATCAGTCGATGTACTTACAATGGAGTTACCCTTTGAATGAGTGAACTTCACCAGAGCCGAAAAGCCAGAGAACTACAAAAGGAAGGTAGGAAAAGAGGACGAACAGGAAGGTAGGAAAAGAGGACGAAGTCTTCATCCAATTATGAGAAATCTTGTATCCCGTTGTATTGCTATACATCTTTCTTTAGTGAGGTCATCGAAGATTTGGAAGGAAACCTTGTTGCAAAGCCCCTTACCGAGAGTCTGACGAATACTCTCTGCCAACGTAGGCGAGGAAAAAACTTTTCTATTATGCCATTTTGATCCATTCGATTCCACTATTGAACTAAGAAAGAAGAGATGTGCGATTCCACTACTAAGAAAGAAGAGATGTGCGATTCCACTATTGAACTAAGAAAGAAGAGATGTGAACTCCACTTGACGCGCCTACCATAGACTAGCCCCAACAATGTGTACTCCCTAAGAGTAAGAGCTGCCTTTAGAATGTGTACTCCCTAAGAGTAAGAGCTGCCTTTAGGCATAGTGCCCATTAATCTCATAGTTCCAATTAATCTATATAATAAATGATGAAAGGATTACGAAAGGTAGTTTTTTGTTCGTAGTTTGGGGAGCCCAGCTTATCTTATGTCGGCCGGTGTGGTCCGTTAGCTGGTATAAGTGATAACCAAGTATTTTCTTTCCGTCCTGTCCTTTATGGCATCAGTCAATTCTAGAATATACCTCTATTGCTTTAGAAGTTCTATACTATACTATACTTCACTTCAGTACAAGGAGTTACAGCAAAGCAGGACAATCAGGCTCAGGAAGAACAGAGAATGATTCAAAGAAATACATAAAGATAAGAACAGAGAATAATTCAAAGAAAAGATGAATGCTAATCTTTGACAGAGGAAGAAATGGCTAAGAGGATGGGGCTAGCTCGACCAACGGGAGAGGGAGGGGTTTTATTGAGGCTAGCCTCGGAAGAGGGATAGTATCGAAAGATACCAAACAAGAGGGAAGGGGGGCAAAGTCACGACTAGACAAGACACTACTAATGACCAACCCGAAACAACCCCAGAATTATTAACAGCAGAGCCCAGGAGCTAAAGCCGCCAAGCAACGACTAATGTTGCGCGGCAGGGCTGCTAGTTCCCAGTTATTACGAAGTTATTACAATAGATGTATTCACAGCTGACTCTTTCTTGTCTTTGGGGTTTACTCTACTTTATCCTTAGAGTCTGCTAAGGGGCTTGGAGGACAAGGGTTCCATTATCAAGTCTGGGTGAATGAATGCCGCAATCCATTTACCGTAGCCCTCTGATTCTTGGAAAACTAGGGAGTGAGTCTAATGATTCTTGGAAACCTAGGGAGTGAGTATAATACTAACAAACAAATAAAGAAAGACTGATTACTTACAGTCTTAAGGCTTTCTCACTCTTACTAAACTCAATAAGCTAATAGACAGGGAAGGATAAAGTAACTGAACTTACAACCTCGGTAAGAAAACGGAGAAGGAAAACTAAGGAAAGACCTCATAGCAGTAGTCTAGTATCAGACACAGCAATAGAAGGAGTCAGGTCAAAAAGAAAGAGATAGAGTAAGGTAAAAAAAACGATAAGTAATAGATTGAAGACTATTTGGGGGCACTTACAACCGCCAAGTAACTAAGCCCACCCGCCTATGATCTAGGAATTGAAACAACTAAACTATCTTCCCAAAAGCCAGGACTTATAGTCATTCACTACGAACACATAGCTCGCCTTCCCTTTTGCCTCTCTAAGACAACCAACCTCTGGCGCAACGGCTAACTCAACGGAATTGACTGCCTTACTTTCCAGAAAGAAACTAGCTGCTGGCAACCTTCAACGCTACATGGGCTATCAGAAACTCCCAACACAGACTAAGATCGATCGGTAGGAAAGTATTCCACTACTAAAGATAGGGCTTGCAGGTATAGCACTTCGAATTTCACTCAGTTGTTCTCTTCTAAAAGTCTCCTAGTATACTTGCTACCTAGCTCATAGGAATCCACTTAGGAATTCTATCTATGTATGGG
>LVTN01000691.1:91541-163696 GCA_001649415.1 Musa itinerans | reverse complement strand
CGTTGATGGGACAGATTACGAGCATGGAAGTGTGCGATGGGTTCTCCAATAAAGTGTGCTTCGCAGACACTACAAGAAACATAACAACAAAAGAGGAAAAGGTGGAGATAGTGGTATTAGTTTCCTGCTTCACTCCATCATGTATTCTACCATATATCTTGATGTATTATCATGTTGTCGGGTTGGCGTACTTGAAGTAGCACGAATCTAATCCCGTGACACAAGGCGTCAAAGTAGGTCGGGAGTCAACTTTTGTACCATCATACAACTCGAGGATTAGGTGCACCCACACACGTTAGAACCAAAGGAATAAAGGACCAAACATGCCTATTCTAATTAACATTGCCAATTACATATATGTGTGTGTGTGTGTGTGTGTGTTTTTGAGATAGGATTTGGTGTTACCCATCAACCCATTAGGTGTTCTGTCGCTGTGATACGGACGACGTCGGATTAAATGCCACCAACGTGCCTTCTATTGTTCGCAATCTCTCTCTCTATCTCTCTCTCTAGGAAAAAAAAAAGATAATTAAATTGAAAGAAGAAAAGACGAGCATAGTTGAGCTGTATTATGCTTCAAGCGTTTACCCAAAACCGCTACTATTCCCAACTTTTTACCCGCCTCACCTACTTGCCCTGTGAACGGGCATGCACCTACATGCGGGCCCACAGTGGGCCCCGGCTTTTCCACCGATAAGAACGATGGTAAATCGGCGTGTGAATTAAAGACCAGTTGGTGGACGCCACGCAGTGCGCCCGCTCCACTTGAGGCCTTACCGCGAGACAGCGGACCGCGAAGCGCTGCTTTCTTTGCCCGTCGGTGCCTTACCAACTTTCCTACCCTTGTGATGATCGGGAATGGAATCGAGGGACCCACAACCGTGACGTCCTAAACGGCCAAGTGAAGGTAGAAAGCGTACTTTCGGTGGCAAAGTACACGCGTCGCAGTGTAATACGATGCAATGGCTGTACGGTGGTAGAAGGATAACATTTTATCTGCGTACCTGCCTCGTACTGCCCACTTGTACCTTCCACTAAAGCCCCTTTTTTTCGTTTTCTTATTTGAGGAAATAAAATAATAATAAGCTTAAAATATTCGATATATTTGGCTATAAATATTACCCGCAGGGGAGGGGAGGGGAGGAGGAGCAGCCGGCGATTCCCACCGCGAGAGCGATCCAGAGATCTGAGCCGTCGAAGGGGGAGCGATGCGGCAGATGATCCGGCGGATGGCGAGGGTGGCGGACTCGTCGTCGCAGTGCGAGTCGCCGCAGCGGAGGGCGGCGAAGGAGCAGCGGCGGCGGGGGGAGGGCGCGGCCGCGGAGGGGCACGTGCCGGTGTGCGTGGGGGAGGAGATGGAGCGGTTCGAGGTGCGGGCGGAGCTGCTCGGCCGGCCGGCCTTCGCGGCGCTGCTCCGCCGGTCGGCGCAGGAGTACGGCTACGAGCAGCGTGGCGTGCTCCGCATCCCCTGCCCAGCGCCGCTCTTCCGTCGCCTCCTCGCCGCCTCCTCCTCCGCCGAGGCCGAGGCGGAGCTGCTCCGCTCCCTCGGCGACGACGACGAGGACGACGAGTCCCTTAGCTAAGGATGTGGCGACCGGGTTTCTTTTTACCATTTTACCCGTCCGACTTCTACTGGTGATAAGCCGCTTTGCGGCGCGCAGTGAGGGCAGCGATGGAATTTTACCTTCCGTTTTACGTTCTTCTACCCGCTAGCAAATCGAGATTGGATGAGCAGTGCCTCTTCGTTGACTACCTAACGCTCCGACACCTCGCTTTCGATTCGACGAACACCGGGCCCCACGTGAATTGCCGGCTTGACGATGCAGGTAGGCATGGGGTAACACGTACACGAGTAGACGAACTACGATTTATATCGCGATACGTTCGTTAAGGCGAGGCGTTAAACTTAAGTTGGCAGTTTCGTGTACGATCTGTCAACGACAGCCTAATTGACGCGTGTCACTTAGCAAGGTATCATAAATTGGGTAGTGCAACAGCGTCTATCAGTATTACAGTAGAAGAATATTTAATATCATGTGAAGACAAAAGCAAAGGAAATGGGAGAAGAGATTCTTGAAATAGAAACTTCAACCGTCCGATAAGTAATGTGATGCAAGATTGATTTGACATCTATTTCGAATAATATGTTCATCGCATGCCAATTGGGCTCGGTCGTCAATTTTCGAAACCCAAGCCCGGTCCATTTTATAATTGGATTAAAACGTTTAGGATCCAAATTCAAGTTTAAACCCAAGACCGGCCCTCACAAGTTTAAACCCATCTCAAGCCCGAGAAGACAAAGGTTGGAGTTCACGTGGACGTCACATGGCAAGTCATAAGCCCACCTAGTATTAGGTATAACGAGAGGTCTAGATAAGGAAAGATACATCACTACTACATGAAATTAGATTAGTTGAGGATAAGGAAAAGACATTTGGATATATTTTATGAGTAAAGATGAAATAAGAAATATTCATATGCTAAAAAGAATACAAATTCCTCAAAAAAAATCTTAAGCTTTTTTAATTTTTTTTTAGAGTGCCTTGTTTTTATTTTATTCCCACACCCCTTATTATTTTGTTTAAATGAAATTATCCTTCACCTCCACCCTGCCATGGTCGTTTCTCCGTCATTTTCGCCAACTTGAACTGCTTGTGGAATTGCATTGTATAAATAAGAAGAGATCGTTTAAGGATCCATGGCTCGTTACTATTGAGAGTAACGATAAAAGTGGAGTTAAGGTCGAAGAATTTAAAGATCAAAAGTAAGCAAAGGGGTGAGGGGAGATAGGTGGGTTTCGAGAGAGAGAGAGGGGTAGGAGTGGGGGTGCACGATAACGATCAGGGTTCTAGTTATCGTTAAGGGTGGCAATAATAGGGATGTTAAAGTTGATGACAAAGTCAGGGTGAGGAGGAACAGTGACAGTGGCATAAGCTCCTCAAGCGAAAACAATTACTATAACGGTGAGAAGAGGAAGGGGATGCGATGGTTATTAGCGAAGCAGGAGAAAAGAGATAAGGGTGTTAGTAAGAGAAAGTCGAGGGTAGAACTATAAATGTCACAAATGATAGCGAGGAGATGAGAGTTACTACTACCAAATAAGGGGGTGACAGAAATAACAACAAAAAGTCGATGCTGGGGATGGAGGCTTCAGGGGGTGAAGTTAGGACCTTAGGATAGAGGCAAAGATGAAATGATCATTATGGGACGATGAAACTATGGGATAAAGATGACCGAATCTATATTTTTAAAAAATAAAAAAATTAGAGTATTTTTTTTAAGGAATTTACCCTAAAGGAAAGGCATACAAACATTTAAGGACTTGAGTTTTAGATTGTGTTCGGTTTCGGATAGATTTACTTAAAAATCTCAACATAAGCAAGAAAATATAATATTGAGAAATTGCCATAAGAAATTGTGAATGCCATTTCTACTATTGAGATAGAGAGATGGCGTCCTTCCTCCTCAAGCTTTAGGCTTTGACAGCGAAAACCCAACCCCACCACGTATCCATATTCTCCACCAGCTCCCATCTCCCATCTTCCAATCTCCAGTTGGATCTACCGACTTCTCTAATCATCATTAAGAGAGCTCCACAGCGGCAAGCGTGGGATCGCAGCAAGGATGGGCATCGTCATCGATCTCTCCCTTCCCCTAATCTTTTTCGCCATCCTGCTCGGCGTCGGCTGCTACTTCCTCGGGAGGGCGAAGGGGAGGCAGGACGTCCTCACCGGCGCCGGCGTGCAGGTCTACGGCGCTCCCGTGCCACCTAGCGGTGCCGTCGTGTCTTCTCCTCCCCCCACCTATGTGAACAAGGAAGGGCCAGAGAACATATGAGATATTAACGAGGAAGAAGAATGGTGTGCTAAAACTTCATTTCTTCCCTTCTTTGTGATGTTTGATTATTTTGTGATACAATACACTGCACTATGCGAGAAAATAAAGTTCGATAAATTGCATGAATTATAAACCTCTAATTTTCCTTCTTTTCTTTTTGATTAATTAGGAATTAAGATCATTGGAACAACAATTTTGGTTTTTCATGCATCTCACTCGCAATCTTGTAAGTGGAGGGAGAATCGACACTGTTACTTACCAAGTAAGCCTACTGAGGACATGACTTGATTCGCAAGAAATGTAGTTGATGAAATCAAAATCTAACATCAACAAACTCTCATCGTTATCGACATTTGTGCATAGTATTAGTGGCTTCCAATATGTATCCATGTGTTTGGCTTATCAATAAGTAAAGGCGGTACACATCATTAATTATATGTTACCTTTAGTTAGATTAGTATTTTGATTTTTATACTATAAAAAATAGTATTAGATTTCTATATTATATTTATGAAAATAAAATATTTAACCTTAATTCTCCTAACTTTGTTGATAAAAAAAACGAATGTGTTATCTATTAGTCATGGGTGTCCTGCAAGCCAATCACGCGAGTGATGACACGTATGACATAAATATACTATTTTTTCTTATTATATATTTAATATTTTTTTCACTTTATATTGTTTATTACATATATTGTAATGTTTATGCATATGTGCAATGAGAATCAGTTCGTGATGAGATCACAATAATGAGATTGATTCCTCTTTAAACACAGACCCTAAATAATCCCGATCATATATTACTTAAGAGGGATAACGAGATAATTGGATAGACTAATGTGTTATATACTCATTTATATGATGGAGACGGTTGGTCTCATAATTGCTTGTGTGGGGACACCAGGAATACAGTGCATGTGCTCATTGGGGAATGAGTTCACTGATCGATCCGCTCACATAATGTTAGATGGTTCATGATGCCTTATTGTCAAACAATGATTTCGTCATCTCAATGATGTATTTGATCATTAGACTTGAGATACCAAGTATGTCATGAATGAGTACTCTACTATTTGATATCAGACTTATAATTCTAGAAGTTTCAGATCCAACACAATCGATTATCAGGAGGGCGGGCTAACCTTATGAGGGCTATTGAGTGTCGATAGAGGATCATCCACTCTCGATATCATGAAAAGAATATCATATGTATTCTTGCTCAGTCAAATCTCTGACCAAGGTCATTCGGATTGAGAGAGAAAGAGTTCTTTGGGAGAATCCAATTAACACAAGGCTTGAGTAAAAATCGTATGAGCCTGATAATATCATACCCGAAATACGATCTTTGGGATATTAAATGACTAAGGGACTAGAAATACACGGTAATTAAGGATAGACAAGTCCATTGGATTGGATTCCCTTGTATCGTTTAGGGACTGCGGCGTAATGGACTAGTACGTCTGTAGTCGATGAGTCGAGTGAATTATTTTGGAGATAATAATTTATTAAGTTAGAAGGAGTTCTGACATGTATGATTTACGACTAGCTCGATATTGGGCCTAGAGGTTCATACACATATGATCGGTGTTGTGATGAGTAGATGTTCGAATATGAGATATCCGTTGGAGTCTCTATCTTATTAAATATCAAATTAGTCACTGAATTATTGGATCCTATAGATGAGATCTAATAAGAGTCAATGAAAGATTATTAGGTAGAAATCTACTAATCTAAGAGGCTTTGGTAGTTGGATAGAAATCTAGTACCTAATAGGACAAGATCTATTAGGGTAAGTTTATAGAGACCTCTATAAATAGGAGAGAACCCTATTATACTCCTCTTTCCCTCTCCTCTATAAATCTCAATAAGTTTATAGAGACCTCATAAGCTAGACCCCTTTTAATTACCACCTCTTATACTCCTCTTTCGCTCTCCTCCTTAACCAATAGCCTATGTTTGCATGTGAATATCAATAAGAGCCAACCTCTTCTTGATCGCGTGGTACGCGTGGAAATAAGGATTATACATTGATTTGAGGAGTGGCATCCATCGCCTGTTATGTTAGTTTATATAAATTTAAGAATTAAAAAAAATAAAATTATAGTTTTATCCTTTTCATTTGCACTATTTTTGCACGTGATAACATATACAGTTTTTTCTATTGAGGAAGTTAATGATGTAAGAGAATTGAAATTAAATATTTTACTTTCATAAATATATATATCTCAATACTATTTTTTAAATTATAAGAATTAAAATAATAATCACAATTAACTATAGAGGATAACATGTAATTATTCCCGAAACATACGATCAAAAAAGGAATATATATATATATATATATATATATATATATATTCATGATGAAATTTGGGTGATCATGAAACCGTCTCATTATCTGTTGGATGAGTTAGCTGAATTGTATAATAAGAAGGTTCATCGATGCCATGAAATATCAATAAGTACTATATCGCAGGATCAGACATCATGGTTTTAGGGAAGATTATAAAAGGTATTGGAGGCTTAGATGGATACTTTGAGAGAATGATACAAAAACCCAATGGCCAAATTAGAGTATTTTGCTTATGTTGAGAGGCAGTTTGGGATAGATATTTACATTAAATAGAATTACCTATAATAATAATTACCATTTTGATATTCAAATGACTCTCTTGCAGTCTTTTATGGAAGAAAATGTGAATCATTAGTGTATTCAAACGATATTGGAGTGTGAAATATTTTTACTATAAATAATTCAGAGAGATACAGAGATTGTCCAAGGGATTTGTAAGAGATTAATATATTCTAATGATATTGACGAATGAAATATTTTTTTGAATTATTAGATATAGAGATTGTCTAAAGGATTTGTAAGAGAGCCAATTAAAAGTTGGTTGAAGAGTTATATATATAGTTTTTAAAAGTTATTAAGAGACTAAGGTTGGGATTTATTTTTTTTAAATATATATCTCTAGAGTGCAAAGTTATTAAGTTCATTATCAATATCTCACTTTTTTTTCACTAAGTAAAAGGGAAGAGGATGTAACTAGTGAAATTTCTAATAATATTTTTTTCTAAAACAATTTTTTTAAAAAATATTATTATATTCCAAACATAAATATAATCCAAGAGAGTCCTAAATAACTAAAAACTATAAAATTAGGATCCATAATCCTACTAAAAATTTCCTCTATATAATCCCTAGTACACCCTCCCCCACCCTTCGCATCGAACGAGATTCTTCAGCTTGAGAGATCAGGTTGCTAGAAAGAGGAGAACCATCACCTTAAAGAGATCGGTAGGATTCTTTGTTTACTTTATTTTTTTCAAGTTATTATTTTAATCTGACTGATAATTAAATTTATTTTGTAAGTTAATTGGATTGGATTTGTTGAGTTGAGTACTAGAAATAAATGGATTTATAAATTTAATCTAGTAGAATCATTTTGAAAGGATGCTACTAATCTGTGTTGCTCAATTATCCTTTTTTTTGTGTAAATTAACAATTTTTTGAAGATCATGCAATTTAATAACATATTACCTTCACAAAATTAAATGTATGGCTCGATTGATAATCTAGCATTGATGTAGTTAAATTTATTCTAAACCATGAAATTACGATTTATTTTAATTAATCTGAATAATTTCGGATTCATGATTCAATTTTTATCCTGAGAAAAGAAAAAAAAAAAAACCGGTTCAGAATCGGTCCAGCTCAAGGCCGGTTCAGCTTGGACCCTATCTAAGCGACTCAGTCCCGTCTTGGAACAGGGTGGGTCTAATTCAGATCCGAACCTTGGTTCATACAGGTTCAACGTAACTTTGACCGGCTCGATGGAAATTAGATCGGTTCCGTGGAATTTAGACCGGTTTAACCTGAATTCAACCTGGTTTAATGGAAATTAAGATCGATTTAGGGAAGTGAAATTTCAAGACGGTTCGATCTCTTTTAGCTCTGAATCATTTCATTTTGAGGATTTATAGGCTTATGTTAGTTCTGTTAGTGGGTTCAACATGATTAAAGGTTCTAAATCATATATTTTGAGTTGACTTTTGATCTTACTGCTTGGATATCATGTATTATGATATAAATTGTATTTATATTTCATCTATCTGGTTCGATACATCAACACGATAATATTATATGAGCATTTAGAAAAGAATATGTTTCCGTTTTAGTAGATAAAGGATATCACTCTATCGGTTGTCAATTCATATTGCTTGATGTATGTTATATGAGACATATGAATTACATATATAATATGAATTTAAATTATTATTTTAAATATTTGTTGACTTTTTAATCAATGATGATTTATCGAAGTGATCAAAAGTAAAGAGTAAAGTGAAACCATATACACTCCTTTTCACCGTTTATTAGTAGCATGCAGTCGTCCTATTATTGCCTATATGATATAGTTAAAGAGTTACTTAGTAGTTGTGTCATCTGTCTTTGGGTTGAATGAGATCCACAGTGGAAAGCGTGGGATTGCAGCAGCAGCAGCAGCGGCAGAGATGTGCATTATTCTCTTTTTCGCTCTACTTGTCGTCATCGTGATCAGCGTCGGCTGTTGCTTATGCCGAAGGGTGAAGTGGAGATGGAACAACGCCGGCGTGCAGGCCAACAGTGCTCCCGCGCCGCCCCCTGCCGCTACCACCGCCATCGTGAGTAACGCTGGGCCAGTAAACATATGAGATATCAACAAGGAAGAAGAATGGCCTGCTAAGAGTTTCTTCATTCGTTTCTTTGTATGTCTGTGGTGATATTTGATTATTTAATGATACGATACACTGCAAAAAATACAAAGAAAATAAAGTTTGATAGATTGCATGGATTATTAATCTCTAGTTTTCCTTTCTTTTTAGCTGTAATCTGCAGTTGAGTCTTATCACCTTTCGTTGGATATGGAGACTGGAAAATTTTTCCTTGTCTGATTTCAGATCCAACTGCATGTTGGGAACTTAAACATGTACTACTCCTCACAGAAAAAAAAAGAAGAACAAAAAGACCGAGGGGTTTGAGTTACTTTACGAAAGCCACAGGAAGAACAATTTGGGTTGTTCATGCATCTTATAGTCTTGTAAATGGAGGAATAATTTATTCCGGGAAAGGATATTGAGGACATGAATGTAGTTAACGAAGTCAGCATCTGAACACCAACCCAACTCTCGTCAGACCCCAATAATAATAATAATAATAAATAACTTATGATCATTATTATTATCCTGCAAGGTAGATTACGATTTGTTGGCCTTCTTATGATCAGCAACTACTGCATAAACAACTCTATAATGGTTAATAATAGATATCCTTTGATATTAATAGAATATTTCGAATATATATCTTAATTTCCAAAACATGTCCTATATTCTATAATACTCATAATGTCTCTTATCGTCTTCGTCATTAGATCCAAATGATTCACTCATCTAAATCTCTTAAATATCTTGAATATTTGAAAGAGGGTTTAATTTTAAAAAATTCTTAATCAATATTTCTTGAGTACATAAAATAATGTTCAATTTAAAATTCCTGACCTAAATCTTGAGAACACTATCAATAATGCTCTAAGTGGAGTTCATGGTAAACCACTCAATCACTTTTTATATATTCGTTTCCTCATGGTGTAAGTTTTTATCTTTTTTATGAACATAAGATAGTTCAATGATGAACAAAGATCCATATAATCAATCTAAAATAGTGATCATATAAAATTTTGGAAGCTCGTTATAGTCAAAAGCGTTTCCTCATGGTGTAAGTTTTTATCTTTTTCATGGACATAAAATAGCTCAATGATGAACAAAGATTCATATAAAATTTAGGAAGCTCGTTATAGTCAAAAGGAATTGATTGATCTCCTCAACATTATATTAGATGACTTTGACACTGTACATGTGTTTTCTCATGTCAGTCATAGTAATTCATAAGACTACCAGAGAATGAAATCACTGCCGAGTGAGTTATTATGTCTGCAGATGTTGTTGAGGTACAAGTGGACCGGAAAAATGATACTGTGACGGTGCTGATGAAGCTACGGAGCACAGTCGACAAGCAAGCCAGACTCGTAAGGGCGCGTCCCGTTCCCGTGAAAGAGTTGGCGGAGATATGGCAAGGAATATGGTGGCCAAGATGAAGAGCCTCATCAACGTGAAGAATTAGGCGCAGTCCCCGGCGCGCCACAAGCAGCCGCCACCACCCAACGTTTGCAACAACACTTCGGCTTCCTCCGATGACTACTACTGCTTCGGTCTACGAAAAGCTTTATCCTTGTGTGGCAAGTCTAAATAAATGGGTTTTTGGAAGGATACCGGACATTGATATCACTATTAATTGTTCGCTTAGTATCTCCGTACCATTCATGGCTTCACAAGAGATCATTTGTCATAGTAAAAAAAAACGATAGCACAACGGTTCATAAGAAATTATTCGTTTTAGATAAATTTATATGGTTTTATTAAAAGATAGTTCCATAAAGATAAAGAGTGATGCTTGTTAGTGATAAGGGATCATTTAGCCGATCGATTTTATCTTTTTGGAATATAAGCATCTAGCAGTGCACGAGAGAAGTAGTGAAGTGGCAGTGATCGGCGAGGTTCGAGAGGTGGCGCCCATTCTCCCAGCAAGAGGACAATGCTCTCGCTGCAGAAATCAGGGGACCGTCTGCCAAGCGGCAGTCGAAGACACGTGAGGAAGATTAAGGTGGTGGCTGGAATGGGGAGGCCCAACATAGGAAGAGGAATGCTTAGTCACAACACCTCTCTCTCTCTCTCTCTCTCTCTCTCGCACACACACACACACACACACACACACACATTTTGCAGCAAGAGTTCGCCTGAGAGTGTGTGCTTTTAGTTTCTTCCATGCATGCATGCGTTGCTTTACCTCCTTGTATCTGTCATTCATGTTTGAAGGATTGGCTGTGTGTGGTTGTGTTGCTATTTCTACTATCGTTTATGTTTGAAGTTAGTCTGATTTCATAGAGTGATAGTACCATAATCCAAACATCAATGATGATGGAGTCAATGAGAACTTCGATGGCCTCACCACAACCACAAGCTTGCGAGAAAATCTTAGCAACTCCCTCTCCCAATCCTCTGACTCCAACTCACTCTCTTCTTCCCCACCTTATCCCTCTCCATATCCTTTTCTTTATCCCTCCCTGGTAATGCTAGAGAAACAGTCGTATTATTATAGGAGAGGAAGATATCAGCTCAGTGATCCAAAAGAGGAAGAGAAGTAGGAGAAGTGTACACACCAATGGCTTCTCTATCTTCCATCTCCGCCCTCTCCAAACCCCTCTCCCCAAAGCCCAAGGCTGTCACCTTTACGCCTCGCTTCAACATCTCATGCTCTTCTTCCTTACCCCAACAACAACAAGGAGAAGACTCCATCTCTTCCTCTCTCAAGACCTTCTCCGCGGCCTTGGCGCTCTCTTCCCTCCTCGTCTCCTCCGCCGCCGCCCCTCCCCCGGCGGCCGCCGACATCTCCGGCCTCACTCCCTGCAAGGAGTCCAAGGCCTTCGCGAAGCGAGAGAAGCAGTCCATCAAGAAGCTGGAGGCCTCCCTGAACAAGTACGCGCCCGACTCAGCGCCGGCGCTCGCCATCAAGGCCTCCATCGAGAAGACCAAGCGCCGGTTCGAGAACTACGGCAAGTTCGGCCTCCTGTGCGGCTCCGACGGTCTGCCCCACCTCATCGTCAACGGCGACCAGCGGCACTGGGGCGAGTTCATCACCCCGGGCCTGTTCTTCCTCTACATCGCCGGCTGGATCGGGTGGGTCGGACGGAGCTACCTGATCGCCATTCGGGACGACAAGAAGCCCACCATGAAGGAGATCATCATCGACGTCCCGCTCGCCAGCCGGCTGTTGTGGAGGGGCTTCATCTGGCCAGTGGCGGCGTACAGGGAGCTCGTCAACGGGGAGCTCGTCGCCAAAGACGTGTGATCCGCCGGTGCAGTTGAGATGAAACGCCGCTATCTATCAAATTAGCTTCAAACAGCATCATGTCAGCTTCTAATTTGCTCGTGAAGTCTACCTGTGATTCTTGCATGTTGCATCTGAACATTATACGTCAAGAAGGTCACTGATCACGTAGTTTCTTTCCTCCTCCATGTCGCAGGTTGGTGCAAGAAAAAGAGGGGAGGAGCTCAGTTTGGGTTCATAACACAAAATCCATATATGCTGAGTGTTCTGTATTCAAGACTTGTATATGTATTTGTAATTTATGTTTGAACTTCTCATTCTTTTGAAGGCCAATTAATTAATGTTTGAGACACCATTGACATCAATTTACATTCTGATTCCAATAGCTAAGGTTGGGAAATCTTATTCACTACCAGTTTAAGTAATTTTATGATATTTTTAATATATTTTAGAATTTTTAACATGACATATTAACTATATTTTATTTTTGAAAAGAAATCTAAACTTACAATTATGTAATTTGAATCCCCAATTCTAATAAATCGACTTGAAATCCCAATTGCCAGCTGCCACGTGCCAATGCTCAGTGTGAAGACCAGCCTCTCCTCTCATTCCTTCTTCCTTCTTCCAAGCGCTCTTGTAGCTCATCCCAACATAGGGGGCCAAGGGTTGTAATGAATCCGCGAAAGGGGCTCATCAGCAAGAATGCAAATCATCAAAGTGTCCTTTGCATTCTGATGAAGGAAGCAGTAATGATGCAAATCAAGTCAAACCTTTAACACTGACTCAGTCTGCTGACGCACAGTATCATTATCTTTTACCCTCTTCTTCTCCAAATCATTGAAGTTACTATCATTTCAGTACATCTATTGAAATCACATGACACCTTCTTATATACACTGTCAAAGGTACTACAGATACAGTTGCTTATGATTTTTGTGCAGCCGGCCATGGTGTCATGAGATTGACAGCTACTATGATATGGATTCAGAACCAATCGAGTACAAAAATGATGGAGTTCTTTGATTTCACCACAAGTAAAATGGTGACACAAAAATACATCTTTGTGCTGAGGGAGTACAGAGAGGAAGTGAACATTATGTCCTTGTTGCTCCTGTAAACCTGGAAGGGCCCAGAAGTGCCCTGGTATATGCTATGGGCAATGAAGCCAGTTTCTTTGCTTTTCCTACATATGCACGCCTCGTGAAGTTGTTGTAGTCATTTGCTTCAATGGCGTCAAGGATCTGTCGATATAGCAGCAGAGAAGCCAAAACCTGAACGACAATAAGTTTGTCTTTTAATGATATATGTTGGATAACACAACCCAATGTCACATTAAAGAAGAAGAAGAAGAAGAAGAAGAAGAAGAAGAAGAAGAAGAAGAAGTAAGGTCTGTTTTTATACCGGCCATCTGCTAGCTGAATTCAGCTCGTATATGCCCTTCTCAGCCTCCTCAAAGAACATCCTGGCTCGCCTAATCTGTCCCTTCATGAAGCTCCTCCATTTGTCTGTCACTCTTCCTTTGAAGATGTCATCATCTGATAGACCAGCTTGTGCCAATTCATCCTGCGGAAGGTAGATTCTCCCCCTCCTAGCACTGAGTGGAAGTAAAGAGAACGAGTTCAAGGAATCCGATACTTCACGGGCAAAGTTATTAGGCTCATGCATTAGAGAATAACTTTGCAAGGGAAACTTACTCTTCTCCAACATCCCTTAGTATGTTGGTTAGCTGATTGGCAATGCCAAGAGCTAAGGCTGCGTTGTAGACGCTCTCGGTCGAGGCCTTCGAATCTGGGGCAATCCCCATCACTGGCACACTCATTAGCCCCACTGTGCCAGCTACATAGTAGCAGTAGAGATAGAGCTCATCGAAGTTGTTGTATCTTGATTTCCACAGGTCCATTCTCATTCCATCTACCATGTCCTTGAAGGGCTGCACGAGGAGCAACATGAGATATGTGTCATCTTCGGGTGTCTTTGAAAGTTGATAGCTTTCAGTATCTTTCTTTACCTGAATGTCCACTGGGAACTTCGATACTGTGTCTGACAGAGCCGCATCATACATATCGTATGGGCGGCCATTGAATAGATCTTCCAATTTGTTCTGCCACCGATCCAGAGCAGTGGGTGTCATGTGGGATGCATTGGGTCCATCGACAAGTTCATCAGTTCTTCTGCACCACACTGAACATTAAAGCACAGAATTATGCCGATAGCAATGGCGGAAGATCTTTCCATCTGAAAGAATAGGAATTCTGAGGCTTAGAAGAGATGCATGAAAGAAGATGGCATACCATAGATTGCCCAAATAGCCCTTCTCCTCTCTGGAGTCATAAGCAATGTTCCTGAGAATAATTAGATCACCGAAGAACTCGCTTTAGATTCTGTTTAAGATGAATCTGCATCACATGAAGGAAACTGTTCTATCTTATTTATGACATGACATGAGTAAAAGCAACTTCTAAGGAGAAATCAGAGACTCCCTAAAACAAGGAAGAAAAAGGAGAGAGAGAGAGAGAGAGAGAGAGAGAGAGAGAGAGGAAGAAGATATATGGCTGATCAAATGTCACAACATTAGATGGATAAGAAAAGATCTAAATTCTGATTGGAATCAGTGGATTGCTTTGAGAGCTAGACAAAATAGTAAACATGGTTAATAGAATAACACAGGAATATTGATGAAGCCAAGCAAGCTACAGATCCAAGATCTAGAATTCCATTGCAAATTCAAACCAAGATAAAGAACTACCCAAGTAGAAAGTCTTGGCGTACTCAGCGCAGACCTCGCCGCACCGCTCGTACGCCTCGTCGAGGAGGTCCCCTCGCAGAGGAACCGGCGGGAGCTGCACCGTCGCCGGCCACTTCCTCCTCGTTTCGCCCACCAGCGCTGCCTGCCTGAGGACCACCTCGTAGACCAGCTGCTCGGAGGTCCTCGGCGGCGTCACGACCAGGCTGGCGGACACCGAGTGCCCTGAGGTGGGCGCCGGCCGAGAACAGCTCCACTCCACGCTGCTTCTCCTCCAGCTCCGCCTCTTCACCTCTATGAACTGGTTCAGCAGCGAGCACCTGATACTCTCCTTGGGCGATACAACCCAGACAACAGAGCCAGACATCAGAGTTGCTGTATGCATCAGATGAACGCTTCTCGGTTTTTATCTTTGGTCTCTTTGGTTCTCACGAGCTCTTCTTGCTGGTGGTGGGAGGAGGAGGAGGAGCAGGAGGAGAGGAGCGAGGTTCTTTATCGGCTTTTGGAGGTGGGACCCAAATCCATCTCGGCTGCGCCGCCGCTCATTTTAATTGGTGGTGTGATGGCTGTACTCATCGGATGGCGGTATCAGAGGACGTGGAGTTTGCGAGGCCTCTCGAGGCCGGACTCTTCTCGATCTCTCCAACCACATGCTCTCCTCTCTGTAGAAGAACAAGGAATCATCCAGAGGTGATCTGTGTACAGTGGAGGAGAGTCTTTATATTATTATATTTTATTTATACATTCAATATTATCAATGCCTATTTATTTATACCGATGAGATCGTACGTTAAAAGGTTCATTCATCTTTTTAATGTACTTCTCAATAGTGATTCTATTCCATATAATCTTCCTTTTTTTTATGTAACCTATTTTTCTAGATATAATGTGTATTATAATAAATTAAGTTTATCTTCTTACCCTCTCTCTTGCCTTGTGTGTCAAGAAGGGCTTGAGTGAAACCCATCATCAAACGTCTTATTCATTTCTTTTTCTTTCCTAGTGATAAAGTCTCTCTCTCTCTCTCTCTCTCTCTCTCTCTCTCTCAAGAAAGAAAGAGAGTTGAGGTTTTTGTTGTGTGGTCCATTCTTCTTGATTGGGTTTCTTGTATGTATGTATACATGTGAATCTGCATTACCTCGCATTGCAGAATTGTCGTTTACATGCGAGTTGTTCTCCTTCTTGCCACAGGTTAAAGCGAGTGAAACTAGCCATACACAGATCTCTTGTGAGATGCAATGGAAGCCAGGAAAGGTGCAGATGTAATTGTGAAGCATGCATGAGATGAACTACGGTCGATGACCGATGGGGAAACCGATGCTACTGAAAGGACAAAAGTATATTAGGTCAGGAAAACAGTGTCATGTAGCTGAAGCATATCACTCGTTAGATTCCGTCCACCTCGACATCACTCGTTCGTCATGATTCCTTTTACAATGCATATCACAGTCGTCTTGTGCAGCCATGTCGATCGTCGATCAAGGTGTGGAGGAAAAGAACTGTGTGTGTGTGTGTTTGGATGTGAGTAGTGCAAGTAGTTTCAGAATTATATGTCAGAATCAATGAGGAAGATGCTTGTTTCCCAGCTCTGTCTTGCTCGGCCTTTTTGGAAGTTTCTATGATGCTTTTGGGGTCCTCCATGAACTTTGTCTTTGGAAGGTCTAAGGTGACTGCTGCTACACGTAATCAGTAAACTCCATATACAAAGACCATTAAAATTGCTGCCTTTCCATGCTTACATGGGAACAAAAACAAGCATCTGCAAGCTTCTTGGCTCAGAGGCCATCTCCGGGAAGAGAAATATAGCCTTGCAAACACTCAATCTTTTCATTGCCATGGATCTCTGCAGAGCAAGTATACATGCTGTTGATGATAGCCTTTCAAAAGGACGCGATCCTTATTCCCTAACCTGTGCTTTTGATGGGTCGTTTTCGTGAAGATTTCAAGTGAACTCAGTCCACCCAATCCACTCCACAGGATGTGGTGGGGATTAAGCTGGAAGAATGACCACAGGCTGTATCAGTGTTTGCCTTCAGAAACTTCTCATCCGAAGGCGATAAATCCTCGGACGCATGTTGCAGATGACCTGCACAAATTCCAGCCAAGACATGAAACTTGCAGCTGGTTGTTCTTTTGTCTTGGTCTCATCGTTCACATAGCATGCAGAATATGTTCTGCATGCTAATCCTGCATTCTGATCCAATCACTAAACTCTGAGACTTAAGAGTTCCTTTGCAGGTCCAATACTGCTTGTTTATCTGAATGTTTTCACTTCTACTTTTGATCGTAGTTGTCTCAGTAGACATATTATATGCTTCGATTGATATCATAAGATCAATCTGCCTTGCAATAATTTGCTGCTTCAAACTCAGAATTTTCTTTTTGGTGGATAAAAATGTGATTACCAATTTGTATTGCAAGTACCTAACATTTAATATTATGGGCCGAGTCTATGTTGAGCCCATTACCCTCGGCAATGGCCCACTAAGGAAAACCCTTATATATAAAAGAGGTTTTACATATCCATCCTCATAAAATTTGGAAATAGTGTATTTACTCCTACATGTTTGTGCTAATTACAAATAATCCTTATAATTAACTATTTTTAGTATTCTGATTTTTACCTTTTCAAAAATTACATTGGGATTTCTATACTTACGAAAGTGAAACATTGTGATATCTATAAAAGGTTAAAGAAATAATGTTTTCCTCCGGCACAACATGATTTTTCCTGCTTTAATTGTTTCATCCTGATCGAAGCATCCTGCATCACTTAAAACGTAAATTAAAACATAAACGATTGGTTTCATCATCAAAATCTGAGAATCAACAAATATAAATGTTAAAGTTCTCACATATACCCTTCAATTTACATGGATTAAAAAATCAAAATATATATGTTACAAATAGTTGGTTCGAGTTATAAAAATATAAACAAATTCAAATATCTTTAATATTTATGTCATCATTAATAATTTTGAATGGACACTAATGTCAGTTAAGGTTTCAAATTATTTACTCTATTATTCATTTCATGGAGATTAAATACAATGGCACAGATGTAATAATATTGTGGTATTACATGAGTGTGTGCATATATATATATATATGCTAAATTCAAATGACAAAGCCATTGAAGAAAATTACCGACTTGAAAGTGATGATTTAAACTCGATATTCCCATTTTTAGTTTCCTTCCCTCGTTGCGGTAGATTTAAATTTCAAAAAATTAAAACCCTAAATTAAAACCCCCAACTCGAAAACCCCGCAGCAGCTTTCCCCACTCTCTCTCTCTCTCTCTCTGCGACTCGTGAGAAACGTCGACCGATCGATCGGCTCTTCTTCCTTCCCACCTCTTTCTCTCCGTTTCTTGATTTGTTGGATTTGAGCAACCCTCGGCGTCGTGGTTTTGGGCATGGGCTGTATGTTCAGATGCTTTCGGTTCAAAGATAACAATGATGAACGTAGGAGCCATCCGGTTCCCAGTTCGAGTGCTTCCACGAGCAAGGTACGGCATCAGTTTGATGATCTACTGTTGTTGTTGATAGCAATTGGGGAGTGATTCATACTGTGGCCATTTGATTTCTAAGAATGTATGTAATTTTGATAGATCGATCAGGACTATTTGGTGCCAAAGCGGCAGCTGGGATCCTTGTTTCTGGATGAAGGTACGGCCTCTCGATGTGGATTTTGCATATTTACTAGTAATGATATGGTATATCGGATGTTGTCATGGTGCTGGTCATTTTCTTCCCCCCTTTTCTTGAATTCTTATTTTGTCTAACTTGAAGAGAAAGATTCTCCACCTGAGCAAGTAATAATTCCGAGTGCGAAGAAAAATGGTGTCAAAGATGGCTTATGCGGGGAATTTAAGCATGAGGTATGTGTTGCAGTTTACAGTTTTAGGCAACCAAGCATTGTTTTCTTCAAACTTTATTATCCGCATCATGCAGGGCATTGCTTATGCATGAATGAGCGAGTGAAATTGATAGAATATTGGAATCCTCCGTTTGTGATTATATGTTTATTCGTAATTCTGACTAGTATGTTTTCAACGCCTATGAAATATAATCTATGAAGTTTTGGATCCGATAGCATAGATTTATTTTCTCAGAAACGACTTTGCCTGTTCCCAATATCAATGTGTATATGCTGCGGACATTGTCAACATTTGCATTCTGATTAAAGGGGACTTTCTTTATTGTAGTTTCCATGTGAAATTGAAATGCAGGGAGAGAAAAATGAGATATGTTTATATAATCCTTATGTGGATTCAACAATAGGGTTAATTTTATGGCACTATCAACCATCCTCAATCTCATTCCCTTCCCTTGCTTTACTGTTCTCAAGCCCAGCATCCACATGACACAAATGCACTACCTACTGTATACTGCTTTAGGAATATTTTATGTTGGAAAATTATTTTCTTTGATGGGGTTCTGATTTCCCAATGTGTTTCTATTGTATCAGATTCTTTCCAATTGAACAGCTTATATCAACATTTTGCTGCATAAATCAGATTTCCTTTTTTGCATCACTAATTTCAAAAGGCTGATTCTCTAATTTTTTCATCTTTCATAGTTAGTTTTTTTGTTCTCTTTCACATTTGTTTCAAAATTTTGCTCTGTTTTAAGGTTTTCATCTGATGTTCAGTTTTGCTACTCTTTTGGCATTACATTAATAAATCCTGTAACTATGTCATTTTTTCAAAAGTAAATTATTTCTGAAAGACCAACTTTTATCCACTTCTTGTTTCAGGAGTTTGAAATGGAAAATCTGACAAATAGTGTTTCTTGTATCTCTTTTCTGAACCTTTGGTTATGTCACACACAAGTTAATTTTATTCTATTAATAATATCACTAGAGTCACCTGAGTCAATGTTCAATGCGGCATTACAACATGCCTGAGTTAAAATTCATTTATTGCCTGTCCTTGTGTAATCCTATGAAAAGTTTCAAAATGCTATTGAAATAAATATATGCTACTTTATCTTAGATACTATATGGTATTTTATGATATTGTCTCATGCTATTCATTGAAAGAACTAGCCTACAATTTGATAATCTTGTTATGTGAAGATAAATAGCACAAGAATTTTGCCTTCCGTGCAGCTTCTTCCCCATGGTTCAATACATGACTATAAGGAGCACATGTAACAAGCTGGTAAGAGGACTAGGCCACATACAGATAATATTGTTGGCTAAGATGTTGCAGAAAAGATAACTTCAAAGTCTATGTCAAATTAGTTTAAGAACATTATCAATTACTTCAAGTCAGATTAAGTTTCTGGCCTGTCATTAACCCACTAGTTTAATTTCATTTCATAGAATCACTGCATTTCTGCTGTGGTGAATGGGGTTACATAGTGATAGAAAATGGAGACAATGATGTAGTGATGTGGCACAGGGAAAATCTTATGTAAATATACTTTTCTAAGAGTAAACATTACATCTTTTGGTTCTTGTGTTGTTTGTCTTAAGACAAGTGCTTTTGAGGATAGTTAGGTCATATTTAACTCTGTATCAATAAATTGAACAGGCTGACTTCCTCAAGGCTTGTGGTGCTATACTCCAAACTCCCATAGAAATGAAAAAAACATCGGTAGGAACCGTCCAAGCTCCTCATGAGCATGGTGTTTCTTCCAGTTATAACTCATGGCTTCCTGGAACTTCTTGTAAGAAGCTTCTTTGGGATGAAAAACATGAGCTTTTCCAATGTCCTATACAGATGCAAGACTTTGCTGGTTTTTCGCGGAGCAACTCTCGGAGGTAAATGTAAATTCCCATGCTATTTTGTAATTAAATTATTTCATTGTTCAGCATCAATGAGAAGAATACATGTATAATCATTTTCTTAAATGATTTCTACCGTAGCTGTATATTTGAGGGTCATCAAACTCAGCACTGTAAATGTTCTTTTCCTTCGACTAATTGGAGCAACTCAGTGGACCTAGGTGTAGTACAAAATGAATCTGCTGTGGAACCAAAATTGGATATTCATACCCCAGATATATCTCATCAACACGAGTCCCAGACTCGGAATTGTGCTTCTAAATGTTCACCTTTTCCAACACCACTGAAAGTGACCAATGAGATGGAGACACCTGCAACAGTATATCCTACCAATCGAGAGAATGTTAGAACTGGGAGAAACACCACAATTCAGACACAGTATGTATGTCCGGTTATCAATGCTGTGGAAAATCTCTCTCGGTGGAAACTGTTGAATGAAGATTCCTCTGAAAAATTGCAATCATATGACAATCTAGATAAGAAAACAAATCATAGTCCTGATACTGGAGATCAAATGCAACAAATGCAACTTATATCAGATCCTGAGGATTCTCAATTGTCTATCACTCACAGGCTCACCTCTCCAAGTGATAAGAGAAGACAAAAAGATGAGGAACTCTACACTGACAAATATGTTTCTGGGAAGACTATGAACAAATTGGAAGCACCTTCCGATAATAGAGATAAGACAATATTGAGCCTGAAATACCCAGAGCAAGTAGTAACAAGCTTATCTCAATGGTTGAAACCTCCTATTAAAAAGGATGGACTGCATGATGAGCTTCATGAAAAATCTCACTCAGGAAAGAGCTCTGATGCAGACAGGCCTATTCTTGGCATGGTTGCAGCACACTGGAAAGATGAAGAGCCTGAACCTAAATTGTCGAAAAGGTGGGATGGAAATGGAATTCCAAACTCAACAAACAAGTATAAAGAGGTAATATTTGCAGCTTTCCTACAGTTATATGATCTTCAATTCATTGTCTCTCCAATTACAAATAAAAAGCTTTCTGTGCACCAGGATCAGAAAGTCAGCTGGCATGCAACCCCATTTGAAGAGAGACTAGAGAAAGCACTCTCTGACGAAAAATTCATACCACAAAGGTCCGATATTATGTTTGTCTCGCCACTAGAATTATGTTGTATATGCAAATGAATTTCATTCAGCTACGCAATTTCTGGTTGATTGTGCAAATATAGATTTATTTCCTTGCAGATAAATGTGCTTGCATCACTAATGCTCATTAATGTTTTTTATTCATCAGCTGCTTGAGCTTTTATAACTTTTAGTTTAATCAATCTTTTTATTTTGCTTCTTCAATAAGCACCTCTTCCATATATCTATCCATATGGATGACAAGTTAGTTGTGACTTTGTTCGAGTAATAGATTGTCACTCAATCTGTTAAAAACATTCCTCCCTTGGTATCTTTTGCAAAATATCTCAATCGAGTGCCTTATAATAAATAATGCAATTCCTCAAGAGACGTACATATTAATGCACATATTTTGCTCTTATGATGGCAAGAACCAACTGCAAGTCTTGCAATCCCTAGTTCTCCAAACGTTTCTTCTAGCATGCTTTGCCTCACTGCTTGTTTTCTCTTGACTTCGCTGACACTAATTCGCTTCTGAATACTAGGAATCTTCATCATGGAAAACTGATAGAGTTGGAGGGTGAAGGTGAGCTAAGCGATACGGCGGCATCATAAAATGGTAATCACCATGAATTTTGTGCGCTCAAGGTTTAAAAATGTTGGCATTTGCCGTGTTTCTTTATCGGTGAGTACTGTATAAACTGCAGCATCTCTTTTCGATTTGATGCTGTTGTTTGCCTCGAACACAAAAACTACTTGTTCTCCACAGAGAAGTCTCTGTACATAAAACTCTGGGAAGTCTTTTCTGGATATTAGACTTCTTCCTAGCATACAACCACTTTAGAGCTTTTTTTAGGCCCTTGAATGTGTTCAAGTGACCACATAAAGCAACTTTGCCATATCTCCTGTTGCCTAAAATTTAAGATCATCATTAGGTATTGCACAACTGGACTAGGAGGAAATGAAATGCTTGACTGATATGAATGTTGTCAAACATTATTCAAATATTGACCACTGCCTAATTTGGGAGTTTTCTGTGATCTCTTAGTATCTGCTGGACCTGACTAGCACATAATGATTTGATACGTCTGTCTTATATAGTGGGTGAAACATAAAACTTACTTGAGTGTCTCATCAATTTGATACGTCAATTAAGTGACTCACGTGATCGGCATGATGCACGATGAAGTTAATTGCAGTAGTTCAGATGACCTATCATGCCCGCGTAACATAATGATTTCGAGAATTGATTCTCATTTACTCATCTCAGGATGGTGAAGTAATCAATCCGAAAAATATAGTGTTCGATCTTTATTATGGATAATGAAACTCAGTTTAACAATACATCTCTCTTCAAATTGCTCACACATTCTTAGTATGACTTTGAGCAATTCTCAACAATTAAAATCTGATTATAAAATATTCTTAATTTTCTAACAAGATCGAATTTGATCATTATATATTTTTAATTTTCTAACACAATCAAATTTCATTATGAAATATCCGTGGTTTTTTGACATGACCAAATCCAACTAGAAAGTGTCTCCTATATGGGCTAATTATATATTTTTTGCTGTAGTTAGTTATCTTGGTATTCATATAGTTACGAAAGTGAAACATCTAAGTTTATTTATTTTAATAATATTAGTTTTATCGATAAAAATAAAAAAATAAAAGGTAAAAAGATAATTTTATCGCTTGAGGACGAATGACATCGATGGTGAACAACCACGTCGTTGGTGTCGGTGGTGGTGAATGGCAAGGTGGATCCCAGCCTCGACCCCTTCTCATTTGCATCTATATTGATGTCAATGTAGATGTCGAGCGATCGTTGCACTAGACATTTGCTGTAGTTAGTTATCTTGCTATTCATATAGTTACGAAAGTGAAACATCTAAGTTTATTTATTATAATGATGTTAATTTTATCGATAAAAATAGAAAAATAAAAGGTAAAAGGATAAATTTATCGCTCGGGGACGAATGACATCGATGGCGAACAACCGCGTCGTTGGTGTCGATGGTGGTGAATGGCAAGGTGGATCCCAGCCTCGATCCCTTTTCATTTGTATCTATATCGATGTTTAATAATATTAGTTTTATCGATAAAAATAAAAAAATAAAAGGTAAAAAGATAATTTTATCGCTTGAGGACGAATGACATCGATGGTGAACAACCACGTCGTTGGTGTCGGTGGTGGTGAATGGCAAGGTGGATCCCAGCCTCGACCCCTTCTCATTTGCATCTATATTGATGTCAATGTAGATGTCGAGCGATCGTTGCACTAGACATTGTGCCTGAAAATAGCAAAGGATGTGGCCACCGGCCTCCTCTGCCTCCACCAGAGCAACCCGCCAATTGCAAGCCCTCCAATGTCCTACTTGGCCTAGACTTCAAGTCCTACCTCGTTGACTATACTCTCATCCCCTCCCTCCTCTTCTTTCCCTCGGCCTCACCCCACGACCTTGTCACCCCCCTCTCCATTGCATCCTCCTCCCTCTTCCATCGCACGCACATGTCTCGCCTTCCCATGCCCTCCTTCACCCCCTCTTCAATGTCTACAACTTCGATGTCCTCTTGGAGCTCCTCACCAGGAAGATCCCCTTCGAAGACCTAGTGGAGGAGCACGATGCTGACATCCCTCGGTGGGTCCGCTCCGTGCAGGAGGAGCGAAAAGACTTTGATGGTCGTTCGGGAATGAGACATTTCCTCTTTCCGTTGGCCTCACCCCACGACCTTGTCGCCTCCCTCTCCATCGCATCCTCCTCCCTCTTCCACCGCACGCACAGGTCTCGCCTTCCTATGCCCTCCTTCACCCCCTCTTCAATGTCTACAACTTTGATGTCCTCCTCTTGGAGCTTCTCACCAAGAAGATCCCCTTCAAAGACCTAGTGGAGGAGCACGATGCCAACATCCCTCGGTGGGGACGCTCCGTGCAGGAGGAGCGGAAAGACTTCGATGGTCGTTCGGGAACGAGACATTCGAGGAGAAGTTGACGGTGCTGGTGAACATGGTGGTGGCGTGCATAGCGGTCGAGACGGAGAAGCGACTATCGATGTGAGAGGTGCTGCGAATGATCAGGGAGGCGCAGATGGAGGTGATGGTCTTGTCCAACAACAATGACCACTCGTAGGAAGGTGGTCGAACACGATGCAGAGCTTGCCAAGGGAGCATGAATCGGAAGGCACGTTCACTCGACATCTGCATCGACGTTGATGCAGATGCAAAGGGTAGAGAGGATCTACTCGATGGGTCAGCGACAAGGTAGCCACCACCTTTGTCGTAGACGTTGTGGTGACCAATACCATATGCGTCGACGTTGATGCAATTGATGTTCAACAATTACGTAAGCGTCGACGTAGATGCAAAACGATGCAGGGTGGGCGACGATGAGGTCGACGACAGGCTCCTCGTGGAGGCGGGCGCCTCATGGTGAGAGCGGACATTATCATCGTCGAAGGCGACCAGGCAATTGCATCGGTATCAATGCCAACGGTGTTATCGTCCACCACCACCAACGTTAGCAACACCACCGAATGTTAAGATTACCTTTTTACCTCTTATTTTCATATTTTTGTCAATAAAATTAACGTTAAACGTTGTGATGATAAATGAATTTAAATATTTCACTTTCATAACTGTAGGGATGTCAATATAATTTTTGAATACGTATTGATCGAGATACTAAAGATAGCTAACTAAAAAGATAATATGTAATTAGTTCCTCTTATCCCAATTGATCAAATCTTTTCATGAAAACATTCTCAATTTTTTCACTAAACGGAGGTCGACGACAGGCTCCTCGTGGAGGCGGGCGCCTCATGGTGAGAGCGGACATTATCATCGTCGAAGGCGACCAGGCAATTGCATCGGTATCAATGCCAACGGTGTTATCGTCCACCACCACCAACGTTAGCAACACCACCGAATGTTAAGATTACCTTTTTACCTCTTATTTTCATATTTTTGTCAATAAAATTAACGTTAAACGTTGTGATGATAAATGAATTTAAATATTTCACTTTCATAACTGTAGGGATGTCAATATAATTTTTGAATACGTATTGATCGAGATACTAAAGATAGCTAACTAAAAAGATCTAAATATTTCACTTTCATAACTGTAGGGATGTCAATATAATTTTTGAATGTGCATTGATGGAGATACTAAAGATAACTAACTAAAAAAATAATATGTAATTAGTTCCTCTTATCCCAATTGATCAAATCTTTTCATGAAAACATTCTCAATTTTTTCACTAAACGTTTTGATGCAACCACAAAGTATCGATTATGCTTAATGGTATTGAATCCATCCATCTAGGGAAGTGTCCAATATTTTTCGTTGCATCCAAAACCGACCATGATATGTCCAACCAAAAAGCATCCACCATGTAACGTAGTTAAATCATCCACCAAAAATATTATATATTCGGACACCCTCCACCAAGAACACAGTGTTTCGACATCCTTGGTATGCTAATATGTAATTAGTTCCTCTTATCCCAATTGGTCAAATCTTATCACGAAAACATTCAATTTTTTCACTAAACGTTTTGATGCAACCACAAAGTATCGATTATGCTTAATGGTATTGAATCCATCCATCTAGGGAAGTGTCCAATATTTTTCGTTGCATCCAAAACCGACCATGATATGTCCAACCAAAAAGCATCCACCATGTAACGTAGTTAAATCATCCACCAAAAATATTATATTCGGACACCCTCCACCAAGAACACAGTGTTTCGACATCCTTGGTATGCCGAAACATAATTAGGGGACAGATGATAAGAGAGGGATCCAACACAATATCTCTTACCGAATTCCATCATCTCCCGAAAACAAACATGTGCTAAGCTTTGACAAAACCAAAGTCCAACAACAGCTCCAACAATCGGTTAACATTTACCTGTAGCAGCAATGCAATTAGTACTCGAGGTAATAATACATCTTATATGTAAACCAAAGTCTGAAGCATATTGTATCGTATGTATCCTCTATGTTCTCCTGTCGAGAGAATGTCCTATAGGAAAAAGTAGGTGCACACGTGCGAAAAGATGTCTTGTACTAAAGAACACATTGATTGGACCTCACATCAGGGGCCCCAGGCAGAAAACCCTCCTGCCCGGGTCAGGGTTTTTGTGCGTAGACGAATCTCTCGATTCACCTACGACCACTTCTTGCGGCGCAGCTTAGAGAGAGTTAGATCCGCTCCACCAAATGCATCCATAACAGCCTTTGCTGACCGGAATTCAGCTCTAGCTGTGGCGCTGAAATTAACAAACGGCACAACAATTCACTAAACAAGCAAGCACGTTGTTGATACGCATTATGCAGGAAAAAGCAAGCTGTGATTAACTGGTAACATGTCAAATAATAATTAAAAAAAATAAAAAAAAAAGATGGTTTGGATATAGGTTGGCTACTGGGAGGCAGATCAGTGAGATTCTTATACATGTACTAATCAACTGTAAAAAGTATGATTGGAACAGTACAAACTGAAAACCTTCATCTAGTTGAGAAAAATATAAGCAAATGACAGGTGCTAAATGCTATTTAGCATGCTGATGTGGCTCAATGACAGGGTTACCTTCAATGCATTTTATACATTGAAAGGGCAGACAGGTGCTAAATGCTATTTAGCATGCTGATGTGGCTCAATGACAGGCATACCTTCAGTGCATTTATACATTGAAAAGGCAGCCAGGTGCTAAATGCTATTTAGCATGCTGATGTGGCTCAATGACAGCTTTACCTTCAATGCATTTTATACATTGAAAAGGCAGCCAGGTGCTAAATGCTATTTAGCATGCTGATGTGGCTCAATGACAGGCATACCTTCAGTGTATTTATAAATTGCAAAGGCAGCCCGGTGCACAGGGCTCATACAATGACAGCTTTACCTTCAATGCATTTTATACATTGAAAAGGCAGCCAGGTGCTAAATGCTATTTAGCATGCTGATGTGGCTCAATGACAAGCATACCTTCAATGCATTTTATACATTGATAGGGCAGCCTGGTGCACAGTCCTCATGTCAATGCAATGTATTTATAAAAATAAAATAGCATAACTGCATGGCCATTATTCGGTCATAACTAGCATAAATTACATAGACATGCTAAATGGCACTTCTTGGTAATTACATATCTTGTATGCTTTATCGTTTTCAAGTGGCAAGTGCAATGTTTTGGTCTGATGACTCTAATTAAATTACTCAAGCCCTCGGACCATCAAACTTGTAACTGATCTTAGCTACTGTCAGTAAGAAAAACATCAATAATCACTTGAATGCCCATATTCTTCCTTTCAATAAACTATTTAAAATATTTTTATCAGTATTTATTATTATTTTTTGATCTTTAGATTAACCTCGACTTTTTGTTTTTTATTTTACATAGCTGATCACAGTACCCCAACGTATGTTAAATGGAGTAAGAAATGGTAGTAACTAAATGAACCCATCGGAAAAACTTATGAACCACCAGAAATGGATCCTTACCCGCTTCGGATAACAACACAAGGCATTCCTATTCGCTCAGCCCCATAGACACCAGATTGGCTTCCCGCTATCAGCACACAGTTGTCCACAGGTAAACCTGTATATTCAGCTCCAGCTCGCAATGTTACAATTATGTTCTCCAAGCTGCATCAAGTAATTCAGCCAAAATATGAGATGTAAAAAATTTCTATTTTTTTCCTTTTTGAGAGGAAAACAACCTACCATTGAGACAAACAAGGAAAAGCAATTTTTGGCAAGGAATGCAACAGTGAAATAGGGCAAGATGCATCAGAAATAGAGATTCTTGTTTTCTTTTTCTTTTTTTAATGAGAAAAGTGGGATGCAACAGTGAAATAGGGCAAGATGCATTAGAAATAGAGATTCTTGTTTTATTTTTTTCTTTTAATGAGAAAAGCAAACCTGCATGCTTTGTCCCCATATTTGCTGTAGGCTATCAGCAGGACAACAGGTAAACCTTCATTAAGTGCATCATCAATAAAACTACCAGTCACAATATAAAATGATCAACTAAATATCCAATAATTAGAATGAAAATTGCACTAAGATGAGATGTAAAAAATTTCTATTTTTTTCCTTAACCGCAAAAAGACAAATTAAAATAATACATTGTTATAGTTTACCCCAAATCTTAAATTTATGCATCTCAAATAAAAAGCATCAAATCACAAAGTAACATCTATCCAAATCAACCTTTTCGAGAGGAAAACAACCTACCATTGAGACAAACAAGGAAAAGCAATTTTTGTTCAGGAATGCAACAGTGAAATAGGGCAAGATGCATTAGAAATAGAGATTCTTGTTTTATTTTTTTCTTTTAATGAGAAAAGCGGGATCATTTTTAAGGGAAGCATGTGAAGTACCAAGATTGCCTACTCTAGGAATCATTCTTAAGGGAAAGCATGTGGCCTTGCTCACACTATTTAAATATATGGAAAGCATTAATCTATCCTCTATGTTCCAAGTTACACCCTCATCGCCCTCTTCTATAGACCATCAAATACTAGAAGAACAAGAAAAACTAAAACATGATAGATCATCAGCACTTGCCATCAATTTATATAGTTGAAAAATACTAATGCATCATAGATAAAATCAACAAAAAACATCAACTGTAGAGAATGCCTGAAAAAATTGATAGGAGAATTACAAACCTTTCAGGCGAACTGATATCTATATCAACACTTAGTTTCAAAATGGATGCAACATCCTGTGCAATCCTTTGCTTCTCCATCGAAGCTGCTTAACATTACTCGAATTACTAAATTTTTCCCACGATGATACTACTGTGAAAAATTAGGTCTAATAGAAGATCCATGTTCAATTTTTCACCTGCTTTCTGTACTTCTTTGGCAAGTAACTCCTCCAAGCTAGATGACACTCCTTTCCCTAGAACAAGTTGCCCATACAAACTTTCTTTCACTTCTTCCTTACCAACTATTTTTACTTTTGACAACCGTTCTTGGCCCAGTTTTTCAATAATAGACCTGCAAGTTGAACAAGACATTTAAATTAATTTCTACAGAATCTTCAAAAATCCAAACAGAAAGTAGAGAAAAATCAACATATTTATATATTTTTCTTACTTAAATCCCCATGTATTTGCTCAAGATGAACAATACTTCTACATTAAGTGTGTTGGATGCATTAATAATAACATTATGAAAAGTAAAATCAGGCCAAAATTCTCCTCCATTAGCTTTATAATGTCAGATCCTGACATTCTTAAAATTTCTTCAGTAGATGATATGTTTAACAAACTTAATTAACATCTCAAGGGACATAGGGGCTCTCAGGTAAGGGGAAATTCAATTCTCTCCAAAATAGCATATCATGGATTCCACAAATAACAGTCTACAACCGAAAAAAGTCCGGACAGAGGCAACATTGATCAATACGGCCACATCATTCAAGTGCAATAACAGAGAATTAACATTAAGTAGGCACCACAAGCTTCTGTTTCATTTTAGGTAAATTTAGATATATGGATGCATCTTCTTAAATCATATACTTCCATATATTTGGTCTGGTGGATGCTGGAAACTTAAGATAGTGATAACTCGTGAAGCATGTATACAAATATGGGATACATATACGAAACGTTACAAATACATTGATATGTCAAATTTTGAAAAAATGAGATACAACATAAATACAATAATAAAAAAATTCATATATATATTGATAATTCATACATATAAGTTATATATATATATATATATATAATAGAAAGTCATTCCCCAACTAGAAACAAACCTATCCATCATGAAAGGAGTTATCTTTAATAGCACAACATTTCAAGAATATAGAGATCAAAATAATTTATAATGAATATACAGAGTTCATTCTTTTAATATCAATTAATCATAATTCTTTAGCACTTCCCATATTTGTTTCACATGAATACAACTTTTCTGGTTGATCAGTTCAGTCAATTCGATTGCAAACATCATTATCAACTCATGTATATATATGACTAATATTAATAAGACCATCTACAACCTAAGGCGTCTTCTAACAAAATGAACAACAGAAATGTCAACGAACCTGCATGCTTTGTCCCCATATTTGCTGTAGGCTATCAGCAGGACAACAGGTAAACCTTCATTAAGTGCATCATCAATAAAACTACCAGTCACAATATAAAATGATCAACTAAATATCCAATAATTAGAATGAAAATTGCACTAAAAAAAATAAAAAAGCAACAAATACTATAAATTTATGACCATAAGAGCAATCTCAATCCTTGAGGTGTGAAATCAAAGGAAGCAAGATTTTGATTGGCATACAAGTAGTTAAAACATGAGTAATACCATCTAAATTGCTTAAAAAAAGAAAAACAAGTTGCCAAAGCACTTCCTACTTTGTCACAGATGCATGGCTCAAATGTCTTCCGGATGCTTTGCTATGGGTATCTAAGCTGGACTTAATCAGTATACAAACTCAATGTTAGGAGATTTGCATGTGTTTCTAACGGCTGCAAATGTCAAATTTCTTTCCCTTAAAAATGTAAGAGTAAGAAACATTTTAATAATTAAAACTGAAAATAAGAAATCTCCTCTTTTTTTGTGTAACTGCAAAAGGTTACTATATTCTTGGGTAGCCCTTACACTCAAGTCACTGGCTTTTAAGAAGCTTTTTTTCCTAGAAGCCATACACATTTATCTTGAAGACTCTCAAGGAAAAGTGCTAGGACCATTAAGCTCACAATCCATAATCTCAAGTAAAAATAGGAGGTGGATAAGTGTTACAAAATAGCACAAAGTAACTAATGGTGTACGATACTTTACCTTCCATGTCCATAAAAAAAACAAAACAAAGATCTTTAGTGGCAATCCTAAAATTCCTTGGGATCCATAGAACATCCTGTGATTGTTCACTTTTCACGTACTTCATAAATTCTGGTGTCCAGCCTTCCAATGACCATTAAGTTTGAAAGGATCTTAGCATTACATTTAATTATGACAAAAGGAATTAAATCATTAAAGTAGAAAAAAAGCTAAAATTTTCTCATTCATGATTCAACCTTTATCCACCTCAATTAACTTCTACAAAACATAGACTGAAAACATCACTTAATATAAAAATCTTATTACTCCAGAGTTACCAAAATTATACTGAATAATAAATCACCATCGCATATGGTCATATCAGCTTGTATCAATCAGTATTTATGAGTATATATGTATGTGTGTATGTATGCATGTATATATACCCCTACTGAAACCAAGGTATATGGTCTCATATGGTCCTTAACCAGAAGGGAAAATATTGATAATTAAGTACAGATCTAGTCGGTATTTAAAACCTAGCTCAAAACTATATTGAAGATTCAGAAAAGCCTACAGAAAAACACCACAGCTACCAGTTTGAAGAAAAATTGAATCCAACACTGATGCCACAAAATCATGTAAGTACACAGCGTGAACTATTGCTCTGATAAAAATATCATGACACATTCTTGAAGGTAATAGGCAGATAGAAATACATTAAACTTACTTCTCAACCCCAGGTCGCAAAGTTAAGCTGCTTGAGGTAGAAAAATCTTCCAAAGCTTTTTGCTGCAAAGATTATGCACATAGTTCTCTATTGAAGGCCAAAAGGACAATCATATAAATCTAGATGCAAACTACTGCAAGCAAAGACTATTAGCTATGGTAAGGTTTATTCAAAAGTTCAACAAGTTGACTCAAATATCAACTAGGAAAAACAAATCTACAATAAGGAGAGGAAAACTCAGGTTAAATTTCCATCTCTGGAAAAAACCATCTGCAGCATCTGATATTGAACTACATATCAAAATTTACTCCACAAGAGAGAGTTTTCTAGTTGGCAACCTAAATGGCTTAGAGGATAAAATTTCAGTCTCTCTCAGAACATTATACACTGTCACTTCAGACTAATGATATGCACATGCTCATTCTCTAAACCAAAGCAATTCCCAGAATGGCTGCATGTTTGAAACATCCATGAATAAGAGAAGTGCTGGGGCAAGTAACTACCTTTTCACGTAAAACTCTTTTCATGAATGCTTCTTTCTCATTTGTAGGCAATGAAGCAGGCCAGCCAACCTACACAAAATAACAGGAAAGGCTCAAGTTAGAAGAACCATTCACAATACAAGCAAACGAACTAAGATTTTATCTTGTCAAATTACTCCAACTGGTTAACTCATGTTTCACATGACACATTCTACACTAAGAAAAGAAATGAACATTAACAATAATAAAGTTGTAAAGTCTCAACTATTTGCATCAGTTGCATGGATCTTTTGCCATCATTGATACCTTAATTTGATATTTCATAATTGATTCTTTGAAAAAAGACAAAAGAACTTAATTTGATATTTGGAATGGTCAGTATACGGACCTTCCACATTTAACAACATTTCAACTCTCTACATGGACTTAATCTCATTTTAACACTGCCGCTTTTGCAACAATCCAAAATATACAATGCAATCCAGAAGTGTCTCTCTTAACTTTAAAACATCAAGTATATAACTGAAATAGAATGCCTGAAAATGAAACCTTCATACTAAAAAGAAAAAATATCCGAGCATAGCAGGAGGCCATTTAGTATCAGGTTCCCTTCTGCATGTCTACTTATGCACATTAGCAGTATGGAGCTATTAAATAAATCACAAAATCAATTTAGTAAAAAGAGTACCCTGTTGAAAAATAAGATCAACATCCGTTCTTCATCACCAGCAGCCTTCCTGAAACAATGATATGTTATCTTCATGCCATTGAAAAACACTGAGTCATACATTAATGGGCAAAATTTCATCAACATCTGGGTCTTACAACAGAAAATATATATTAAAAAATCCAAGAAAGAAAAATTAATCTGATACAGTGTTTAAATAAACCATTTCATGAAATACTAGAAGAAGAAACAACAGAAAGTATATAAGAAAATCAACACATTAAAGGTTCCATCTTGATCAATTTAAAAGCGTGCTCCAATTTGTTTCACGCACCTAATCAGATCAGCATATATCGGTTCTGTCCAATTAGCACAATCCAGCCCAAGTTTCTGAAATGCTGATTGTAGTTAAACAAAAAAAAATACAGGTACCTGTTAATAACTTCAGTGGATCTCAGCATTATTACATTCTAGAATGGTTATTTATAAAAAAGAAAGTATTCAGAGGGTTACTTTCCAAGGAGGAAAAGGCATAGACCAATAGATACACCAGGAGACCAAAAGTACAAAAAAAAAATTGTAAAGAACAGCAGAAATAAAAACGTTTCCAGGTACACATTTTAATAATTCAGAAGCCGCACCTACATTAAACGCTTGACGATTTCCTAAACGATATATGTCTGCAACAACCCTGGTAGAAGAAATATGTCAAACAAATTCAGTATTAATAACAATGTACCTAAGCAAAATATATGGATTTCTATTTTAGTATCATATATTTCTTTAATTTCAAAGAACCATAGCATACCACCAAAAACCATGACAAGCAAAACCCCCTTCAGCTTAAGGAAGTTGATATCAATGATAAGATTTAGATTCTATAAACATTCTTCTATCAGCTACCTTCTTCTACCTTCCCACAAAACTAATATCAACGTGCCACCAGGAACTATCACCAAGAAATTTCTATACTGGTATCTGACACCCAAGAATCATCATTACCGTTTATTTTTACTAAAAGAAATCAAAGTTCCAGAATTCAAACTAAAAAAGAAATGGGACATAATTCGAAAGCATCTCAACTCCTCAATCCCTGCCGTAAAGAAAGACATGTAAATACCATGACATCATTCGATTAAATTAGAAACCACGCAAAAGCGAAGAGCAGAGGTAAACCCTAACCCTTCGACTTCAAGAAGAAGAGCGAGGTCCTGCGCCGGCTTCGAATCTTGGAGATCGGACGAGGAGAAGCGACGGGAAGACGAAAATCGGGGCGATTTGGCGTTCTTGCATGTGGGAAAACCGACGGCGCCCCTGCAGAAGCCGGCAACGCAGGGAAGCGGAGGCGGCGGAGAAGGAGACGGGTTCTTGGGGACATCGTGCCAGGCGACGGGCGAGGCGGGGAGGGAACCGCTAAGAACGAGGCATCGGGCGACGGCGGCCGCGGCCATCGGCCGCGGTGGGAAGGCGGGATCGCAGGAGAAAGGAAGAGGGAAGGAGAGACGCAGACTGATCCGTGAAGCAGCGACGGCGTCTCATCCCCTTTCATGCGCGCCTCATATCGAACGCCCGACTTAATCACCGCCATGAGTACGTGGCGAACATCGAAGGTTGGAAATGGTGGTCTTGATGATGCCTGACAACACCGTCCGATGACGGTGGAGAAGTTTGAAAAGACGTATTTAACCCTCAGAGAAAAGACGTATTTCTCCGCTGCTCCCTATTTAGAAGTTTGAAAAGATCGTTCCTGAGTTGTTGGAAAAAGAAAAGGGTAATATTGGTAATTAATAAATTATAAAGAATAAATTATATTTTATTATTTATTTAGGAGTTGTCAAAGGGGTTATCAATAGAAAAAGGGGACTGCTAATAGTATTTCTCGGAAAAATATAAAATAATTTTTTTTTCTGCGAATCCATCCTTAATACTTAATCCAATAGCGTCTTTGACACTTGAAAATTACAAATGGTGGATCACATGACAGCAAAACTCCATTACGTAGAACGAGAAAAGTATGATGAGAAACATCTCTTACTGACGAAGAACAAAAGAAACATTAATTAATTATATAAAAGGAGAGTGAAAAAAGGTTAAACTGCATTTCTATATCAACAGTATTGTATCTTTCACTCGTTCAGGTTTAGCAAACTGATGTGAATTGTTTTGTAGGTATCATCAGATCAATCGTCCCAATAAAACAAGCAGCTCCGTATGTTATTTATTCCCCAGTCTTCGGTAAGATCACAAGGAATCATCATCATCCATTCACTCTTTGTGTTCCTTGTTTCGATGATCTCTGGTCTTCACTTCAAGTGTATCTACAGAAAGAGGCCATGTCTTGGTCTGTCACGGACTCCAGAATCCTCCCAAGCTCGTCCCAGTTGCCATCTCCGAAGATGTCATTCACGTTAGGACTCGACGCTACGTCGGAGCGCAACGCGGCCATGGGAGCTTGTGCTATCGAGTTCCATTGGCTTCCATACATTTGCTCCCTCTCAGCGTAGCAGTTGCTAACGTACATCACTCCTCCGTGAAGGTAGCTTGAGGCGGCGAAGAACATGGTATCGTTTCCACTGTCGGATTCGAAGCTGCTAGTTTTCGAACTCGAATCAGCTTGGGTTTTGGTGTTATTTGATTCTTTCCACTTTGGTGGGCTTTTTCTGTGACAGACGCCATTTCTTTTCAAGATTCGACATATCGTCCATACTTCCTGTTACAAGTTCGCATTATTGTTTTCAGAATGCAATCTACTGCATGCAGCACTGAGAGAGGGAAGGAGAGAGAGAGAGAGAGGAGTCTCACCGCTTCTTGCATGCTGAGACTGGTGTTGCTGGTGTTCTTGGAAGGAAGGCGGAACTCGTGCATCATCCATTCGGTCTTGGTGCCCTTGCCTGCGCTTCCTTTGTAGTAGACGAGGGACTTCTTGAGTCCGATGCAGTCGCCGGTATCGGAACAGACCGGCCGGTCGATACCGGTGGCCTTCCAGAATCCGGATCTGGTGACCCTGTTAGGCCTTACGCTGTTCCTGTACTTCCGACCCCTCAAGCAAAAGAAGTACCTTTCCTTCTCTCCAGCAGATATGACCTCTGCAAGTTAACAACACCAAGCATTATGATCAGCAACATACTCGCTTCAACTCTAAAAACGAATGCTTTTGTGTTTCTTATGATACACCAGCTTAATTAGTTTCAGTAATATTCACAAAGCGAAGTCAAACATCTCTTCCTCCTCTCTCTCTTCCAGTAGGAATGGCATAACACAATCGACACCGTTCGATTTATGAGTTGTTTGGATTGGTATAGTTGTTTTGAGAAGGGAAAATGAATGAATAAGGTAGAGATCAAGCAAGGGAAGCAAACTTACTTGGAAGATCCCATGGATCATGTTTGTAGATGTCTATCTCTTTGATGATCTCTATGCTGAAACCCTTCTTCTCCACCTTCCTCCGCAGATAGAACCCCACAAGCTCTTCATCCGTGGGATGAAACCGGAATCCCGGAAGCACCACATCCTCCTCCTCCTCCTCTACTGCCACCTGCTGCTCTCCACTCCTCTCCTCCATGATCACCCTTACTTCTTCTTCCCTCCTCTCCCCCTTATCCGAACGTTTTAGGTGCGTACAAGGGAATATTTTCTCTCAATTTGCTTGTAAATGTGAAGTTATATGCAAGCGAGAGGTAGCTCTTTGACAGATGGATGCGGTCGTAGTTAACCTCGGTCAAATCATCACCTTTGATCTCTCTCCCTTTCTCTCTCTCTCTCTCTATCTATCTATCCATCTACATTCATTCCTTCCTCCTGACTTCTTCCGAGCACATTAATTGCAGCGTCTCAAACGTCCAAAAAATCGTCTCGCTCGTCAACATCGATTGCGTGGTCTTTGACAAGATGATAGGATTCCAGCCGTCAGATCTGCATGCGGTGGAAGTTTAAGCTATCCGTAACATGATCTGCAAGTCGTCTCACCGTCGTTCTTTTAGCATCAGATAAAGAACATTATATTTTGTGTAGTTTCCTTCCAGCAGCCACGCGAAATTAGAATCATACAAAAAGTCGGAGAAGTTGCAATCCATGTTTTCCTCGAAGTCTGCTTGGAATCTTGTTCCCCTTCCCATTACACAGGTTTATGAAGACGAGATGCTATTATTGCATCAGCAAGATTAGAAGAATTACCTTCAACAAAATGATGTGCAGAATGGGACGGCTAATGGCAAATCAACAGATTGATGTTTGTGCCTGTTCTTTGTATGACTTCTGCAAAGGTGAGGATGACATGAATGATCGACATGTGCTCAAGACAAAAGACATTAATTCTCTCACTCAAAATCATCATGTACTTTGTATCATCTTTTTTTCACTCTAATCTAACTACGAACATCCAAAAAGAAAGTACAAAAAAGAGAAAATAAGATGCATAATCATATTGGAAAGACATAAATGTCGTAGGTTTTTACATATCTGGAATCGCAAGCAAGCATTTCCCCAGAAGATAAATCATGTCTGTGGTTGGAATAGCCTTTTAATATGACCACCAATCTCCATCAGTAGCATCATTTTTTGCAGACAAGTTCTTCCACACACATTCTGGTCTAAATTACCACTAACACATAAATCAAACACCAACGAAAACGTAAGAGTTTCCACATCAAATCTACTCTGGATTCTCACTGCTTGCCTCAAAAATGTAAATTGCTTATTGCTAATTAGTCGCTAATGGAATCGATGTTGAGCGAGAAGGTGACACTTTGAAGTCACAGGTGATACTGGCGTACTGCCAAAGTTGTGTCGGTGTCATTGGACTATTGGTTGAAACTTGGGAGATTGGATTTCTTTTGTTGTTTATGTTATTCATGACTGTTGTTTGTGATTTATTCTCTGTTTATTTTGGCTCTTTTCATCACATTCAACTCTGTGGAATCAGACTCATGAGGTCATAGCTTCTAATTTTCTACAAAATGAAAGAAAAAGACACAAAGAAGTGATGTCATTTTAACAGTAGCAGCCCTCGTGATGAAGGAAATTTAATTTCCTTTGTGCATTTGACTTCCCTTCAACTTCAAACCTGTCTATCAAAAATATAGATGCAATGCATGGCAGAATATTTTACAACCATACACATATTGGTTGATTATATTCGTAAAAATAAAGATAATAATGTCAATCAAGGAGTATCTTAAAATTCATATATTCATATATTAATTCATAAGAATTTGTCATTGATGTCAATATTTTGAATCATACTAAGTATTCTATTAAAAAACTAAGATATTATGCAAGTTAATGATGGGATATCATGTAAAAAAATGATAACCAAATAACGATATAGACTGATGAGATAATTAGTCTATTAATTTTATTTAACTTAAATTATAAATTAAAATATTTAAATTAATAATTATATACGTTAGACTCTTATAAGTCAATCTTAATCGTGTTCATAAGACTGATTAGAATGTTACGATCTCATATCATTTTCTCTTATGCCTTTGTGATTTCAAGATTGACTTACCTAATTCAATGCTTTATGATGACCTTGAATCGGATTAAGCCCATAGCTGATGAACTCCAAACTTTTCTGGTTTCATGGTTATAAAGACTCTCTCTCTCTTTATAACACTCTGATTCAAGGGAAACTCTCTCTCTCTCTCTTTATTCCACTCTGATCATTATTGACCAGAAGACCTGCCTGCTATAAAGTTTGGGCAGCCAAGCAACCTAAACTTTGCCATGACTTGAGTTTAATGCAGACAATGGGGCAAGCAAGTTTGATTCTCAAGTGTTTTTTGTTTCTTCACCCCATTTTTGATCCTTGTTTTGGACAGATTACTACTTTGTCATCAAGTCAGTCAAAAGCCATCCTTTTAGACCATGGTAAATTTTATCGCCAACATGGTAAGTGCAGCTTCTTACTGTTGCTGATGAACTTGAGTCTATAAAGAATAATGAAGTTCATATATTTCAGGATTGTGATGGAACATAATTCTTTATGTTTTACTTATGGTCAACGAAAAATTCTTCCAATCATTTTTAATTTCGAAAATATTATCCATTATGATCACCCTTATCGATAATTACTGGCGTTCATATGCATATTTAGGACTTCAAATCTAGAAGATAAGTAACAATTACTGATGCTATTTGATTCTATGTGCTATAAAATAATGGTTATAATGATAATTATAATCACTATCGCTGTTGTCATCTTCCTCTTTCTTCTTTCCGAGATTCTCGAGTAGCTGCGGAATACAAGCATCGAGAAATATAATAGCCATTGAAATAGACCCCACATTTACGCTTTCCGATGCATCTCACTCTCTGTGCCATTCATATCTCTATTCATGCACACCAACCATTTGACATCAGTTATCGGCTGGCTATTCATCTCGTGAACGATCCTGCAATGTAGGTTATTGGACATAGATTTGCAAAATATAGAGTGGAGACAAAGCTTAGATGCATAATAAACACAGAAATCTGTGTCAAGAATCCCACTGATTAATCTTGACACACATGTATGTCATAGCTGGACATGAATGCTGAGGACATACTTTCAAAGTTTTGTTGCACAAGTATATGAACAATCATCAAAATACGGATTTAATGGACATTTAATGGACAAGTATATGAACAATTATTTTCATTCATCAAAAATAGAATTTGAAGGTGCCAGTTAACTTAGCTGTTAAAGACTTTGACAGCTTATTACAAGGTCTTGGACTCAAATCCCACATTCATCGCTTATCTTTACAATAAAAAAAAACACACTTTATTTCAAGGTGCGGTTTTGACGCCTTCAAATATCAAAGGGACTCCTTCGAATGATAAAAATACTAATTTTACATGAAACTTCAGATTATGCCATTAATTTAATCGAATCCTCTCAAAGTATCAACCAACATATCCTTTGCTTCATTGATATGGGAAGCAAGGTAATGGCTTCCTCCGCAATCAGGATGGTTCGCTACCATCACTCTTCTATGAACTTGATCTTGTCAAATGGAGCATGCTCTCTGAAACAGGAACAACAGGGAGAGCTTCAAATGCCTGCAATGCCTGAATCAAATATCTACCTCCCATCGCAGCCGCAGCCGCAGCCGCAGCCGCAGCCGCAGCCGCAGCCGCAGCCATCGATAGACTTGCAACGAACGGAGTCGCCTGAAATAGTGACATTAAATTTTGTTTATGATTAATGTCAGCATCACAGAAATACCAATATCCAAATAGTACTTTATGGCAACCATGAACCTAACCGTTAGATCCCTTCTATCAAACCACAGAGACTATGGATATACACTAGCTCACTAGTAATTTCGAAAGAATGAATCGGGAATAGGGCAAGCTTCTCCAGAAAAACTAGATACAATAATTTTCCTTCAGTTTAGAGTTCACATATTCCAACATAGGCATAGCCTTTGCATGAAGGTTGTTATGTTTTGTTCTCAGTGATGACATGATTTATTGGCAAATGTAGGGGCACTCTTTGGTAACTAAACATAGTTATTCTGTCCAATTTAATTTAGTTATCGCTGTACAAGTCAATACTTTAAGTTAGAAGGCAATGGTTAGAGTGAGAACAGAAAAATGTTCTCCATATGTTTTTGGTGCATCAAATGATAACTCAATAGCTGAACACCAAGCTCTAGATAAAAGAATAAGGCACCCAGAATTGCTAAATTTACAAGAAAGAACAAAATCAAATTCAACTCGCATCGTTAACTATCAAGGGAAATACTGAATCCCTGTTGAATGCTTCAATCGATGGCATTAGGGAACAAAATTCTCGAGCAATTTTGTCGAGAAATTTCTAACACTCAAGAGGCTGAATATCTAATGATTCTGCTTATGGAGTGAATGGTTCTTAGATCTTAGACACCTAAGATCTAATTTGTGATACGGTAAATCCATCTATATCATCTCTAAATTATAAAAAAGGAAGCATTTCACAAAGAAACTTAACAAATCCCCCTTAAGAAAACATCAAGAAGAATGGTTATTGTGGTAAAAATATTTTTCTGATGGACTTATATCACATGGACAGTATTGTTTAGACACCTAACATCACACCACATAAATACTTAAACTACAAGGTGAAAAAAATCCCCAAAATCAGTCAGCTCCTGTGTTTTTTTCTATGATCAGGCTATCAATAATCCAGAACCATAAACTACAATGTACCATCAAAATATATAGTAATCGCAGGCTGTAACTTCATGTCAACAACGGTGACTTCTGGAAAAAAAAAAAAAAAAAAGGTATGCAAAATCGATCAAAGAAGAGATATAATATCATTTACCATTGACCTCCAGCTATTCCGAGATCCAAGCAATTCTGCAGCTGCATGCACCAGAAAAAGAAGGGTGAGAATTAGGTCATGTCAGGCCGAGTCAAAAGCTACAACCTTGAAAAGAAAGGAAGAAAAAGGATACGGGTCAATCAAATATAGGTCGAATTAATGGGAACCCCAGTCGAAGCGGCAAGGATTTAGGTTATCTGAGACTAGGATTGTCCGAGTCCAACTACCATCAAAGAAATTTGAGCGTGAGTGAAGATCGGAATAGGGTGGAAGATGAGTACCTGCGACGATTTCGGAGGAAAGATTTCTGGTCTTCCGATTACAAATGTGAGCAGAGAGAGGAGGGGGAGAAAGCTGTTTATGTTTCAAGATTAATGTTTATATAGAATAATTTACGAAACCTTTCACCAATCCATTGTCGTCTAGTCCGGTTAGGATACCTGGCTTTCACCCAGGCGACCCGGGTTCAAATCCCGGCAATGGAAGAATATATATATATTTTTCTACTTAACTAATAATAAAAGAAAAAAATTATATATTAATCTTTATATCCATGTAAAATATGAGGTTTATATATATGTCAGCATAAATTTTGATATATAATATTACTATCTGTAATGTCACTGCCTTTAACGTTATTCGATTTAAAAAAATATATAGAAAAATAAAATGTTTTTTTAGTATTCATAAATAAATTTTAAATATAATTATGTTGGTTTGAGTTTTAATTAAAGTAGCTGATGAAGATTAATTTTAATCTTCAAATCTGTCAAGAGTTTTGCGCATGTTATGCTCATCTATGCTGTTTAACAATCATAAAGTACCAATAGTTATGATGTGATTGATAAAGAAACCATCTACAAGTATCTTGACGAGATCAAAAGAGTCCCTTTTGCGTGTAAAGAAGCATTGGATTTTATTATTAAATCAAATTTAAATTGTTCGATGCTTAAAAGAAGATTCAAAGTTAATCAGGATTTATTTTCACATTCATCTATGTCATTTTCATATATCAACGATCAAAACGTTTCTTTTGCACACTATCCATTCGAATCCTCTTTTCAATGCCACAACCTGTAGACATGCCACAATCCTCTTTTGCACACTATCTGTCGACATGGCATGTCCACTTAGTTGACACATCGTACCCACTTGGCTGACTTATCTAACACGACGTAGACGGGGATGTTGACTTTGCACTGCCAAAGTAGCTCATTCAAATGAGACGATAACTGATGGTCCACACTTAAAGATGAGTCATTACCCATAATTAAATCAACACATCTTTTATTATTTGATCATCTTTAAACATATTTATAAAAATCGAATCTCTTTGAGGCCCAATAATATATATATTATTTTTGTTAAATCTTACATTTTGATGATGAAATCAATTGATAAATTATTTAATCAAATCTATATGTTTAGGAAAATGTAATTGATTAACTATGATAGTAATCAAGCCATAAAGCAAAATAAAGTGCCGGAGTCAAAATCGAGATTTTGTTGAGAGTTCGAGAGTTTGTCGGAAGTTCTGTTGAAATTAACCGAGAAATTTAGGAGCTTGCCAAACAAGCTCGTCGAAACTCACCAAGAAGATCGTCGTGAAGTCCAGGAGCTTGTCAGGAGTCCGTTTGAACATTACTGAGAAATCGTCGGAAATTCGCCGGAAGAAACCTAGACTAACCGAACTTGATTTGCTTAGTATATGTCTTAAGTATCATAGTTAGCACGTAATTAGGGTTAGATTTGAGATGAATCACACTAACTCTATTATGGGCCAATTGGGCCCGTAATTAGATTGGTTTTGGCCGGATTCAAGGCCCAACTAGGTTGTTGGACCTTGTTTGGCGATGGCACCGCCAGATTTAGGTGGTGGAATCGCCCAAGGAGTAGTCTCCAAAGTGGTTTGGGCGGTTGTACCACCCAAACTAAGCAATGGTATCATCGATAATTATTACCTGCTAAGCGGTGGTACCTCTTGTCAGGTGATGGTACCGTCAAAGCTCAATATCCGAGACTTTGTCAAGCAGTGGTACCGCCCAGTACTAGTGATAATACCGTCGGTACCTCGAAAATCTGAGATAAGACACTTTTTTGCTCCAATTTTAAAGTCGTGGCGACCCGGGTTCAAATCCCGGCAATGGAAGAATATATATATATTTTTCTACTTAACTAATAATAAAAGAAAAAAATTATATAATAATATTTATATCGTTGGACCTTGTTTGGCGATGGCACCGCCAGATTTAGGTGGTGGAATCGCCCAAGGAGTAGTCTCCAAAGTGGTTTGGGCGGTTGTACCACCCAAACTAAGCAATGGTATCATCGATAATTATTACCTGCTAAGCGGTGGTACCTCTTGTCAGGTGATGGTACCGTCAAAGCTCAATATCCGAGACTTTGTCAAGCAGTGGTACCGCCCAGTACTAGTGATAATACCGTCGGTACCTCGAAAATCTGAGATAAGACACTTTTTTGCTCCAATTTTAAAGTCGTCTATAAATATCCCACCTTTTTCTGCATGAAATGGTAACAAAGTGCAATTGTGAAAAACCTCTAAATGTTAGGATGTTAAAAGTATTGTAAAAGTGATAAGAGTCCTCCTTCCTCTCTTTAGCTTTATACTCATCCAAGAAGAGGTGTGAGGCTTGTAAGAGTTATCTCCTAAAGCTGTGAAAAGGAGAAAACACTATAAAGAGGTTGTTGGTCTTCGCCTATTGAAGGAAGATCATTAGTGAACGTCGGTGATCTCGACGGAGGAGAAATCGGAAGTAGATGTAGGTCACAAGATCGAACCACTATGAATTCTAGTGTGCTCATTTCCATTTTGCTTTTCATTACTGTCATTATTTTCGACGTAATTTTATCTGCTACACAAATTCACCCCCTCTTAGTATCGCTCTTAATCCTAACAATTTTGACCTATTAAGACATAATAAATAAAGTTTAATTGATGCCTATTAAATATGTGACGATTGCATATCAACTTAAAAAATATTCTCATATTAGACAGATGGTTGCAAGACCAACATATATAAAGTTCTCTCTCTAACGTGAAGTCACTAAATTGAACTTATATTGCTAGAATGTTTATGTATCTTTCGTCCATAATTAAAAAAATAAAATTAATTTAACTATCACAATAGTCTTGAGAAATAATGAGATATAAATATTCTGAACCGAGATACAAGATATAAAGTATAAGCATTTTATACTCTCAAGTAATATTTTTCTTTATTCAGTCAAGCTTCTCTCCCTTTTTCCAAAGATGAGGAATACTCGAAAAGCAAAATAGGTTATATCAATTTTGTCATGTAGACTTGATGACCAAAATTAACTATATATTTAATTTATACAATCCTCTTCTTAATATGATATTATAGACAAAGAAGGTGAATTAACTAATACTAATGAATCACTAGTTTTAGTTCAAAATAAATTATTACAATAATAATTTTGGATTAGTATTGATAATAGTTAAATATATAATGTCTCCTTAATTTACTAATGTCTCTATTTTGTTTGACAGATAAACGTAGATTTTTTAGTTTTTAAGGATCTCATGAAATGAATCAAAAATATATATATGTAAGTTTGCTTGTAAAATGGAAACATTAAAAGAGCTATTGGTAAAAAAAAGAAGAAAAAAAAGAAAAAGAAAGAGCTATTGGTACACCAAAATTTAACGACATCCGCATTCTACCTTACCACCACGTCAGCCAGAGACACTTGATGACGTTGTCTAGGTGGCTCCATCTCTGCCTCCAATAAAAATTTAGGGTGCTCCTCAGGGTAGACAACGTGGCGTAAACAAAAGATTTTGTCATTAAATCGACACCATCAAGAAAACCAGTGAAGAATCCAACGGACCAGATTAAACGATCGAGGAGCGGTACCAGAAACATTTATATGTGCCGCAGGACTACCAGAACTCAACCTTACCGTATCTATAAATGTCTCCACAGCCACCAGCGTTTACGACTCGGAATCCGCGATCGGCGCACCACAAGAAACGAATACTTGCGGCGATACTTCTCCTGCTTCGAATCTTAAGAACGATGGCAACTACTGGACCCGGACAGATCAAGAAAGCGAAATTGGTAATATGTTTTGCAGATACGCATCATTACATTTGTGGGTTGACGGCAATTTGGTGTTATTCAAAATGCTTTCTTTTGGGTTACTATTGTTTCGATCGCTTTTATCCCTTCAATCTTCGAAACTAATCCTTTTATTCGCAGCTTACTGAGTCCAACTGAGTTTTCTTTTCAGGCATTTTAACTTAATCATTCGATGCGAGTAATAAAATTGGGATTTTGTCCAGTAGTTAAATCGGATCGCTTAGTTTTTGTTGGATATTGTAACGTACTGTTGATGTTAATGGCTCTGTAATTTTGGATAGCATTGATACAATGGCATTATATCTGTCCTCATGATCATGATTGTTTTGGCTGTTGTAGGTAGCGGTTTATGTGCTTCCCGCATATCCTTTGATTTTGTAGATTAACCCTTCAACCCTATGAAGTGCAATCAGATTAAGTTTTGTTCTATTGGTTCGTTTATCAGGTTCTTCTTGGAGATGTGGGGACAGGAAAATCTAGCTTGGTACTGCGGTACTTGAAAGGCGAGTTTGTTGAATTCCAGGTTTGTGTTGTGTTTCCATGTGAGTGATATCGAGGAATTCAGGGTTTAAAGAAGAATTATGTAGTCTTGCCTTGTCACGTATGTGTCTATATTCTGCAGGAATCAACAATAGGCGCTGCATTCTTCACGCAGACAGTTGTAATCAATGATGAGACTGTGAGGTTTGAGATTTGGGATACAGCTGGGCAAGAGCGGTATCATTGCTTGGCTCCTATGTATTACAGAGGAGCTGCAGCTGCCGTGGTTGTCTATGACATAACGAATCCGGTTAGTGAAATAGGATTATACTCTAGAAGTACTTGGCTTATTATGGTGTCGTTGTTCATGCATATATGAATATCGGCATCCAATGTTCTATACCTGAACTTGTGTAGGAAGCTATTCTTGACTGATGTAAGTTTCCTAATATTATTATCAACCCTGAGTGTAAAATGGAATGAAGCATACATGAGGGTGTATAAGATTCATAAGAGAAGAAAATTATGAGTTTGAGAAGGAAGAATAAGGGGGGAAATTATATCATTTCATTTGATTTTCTTAGATGAAAGATCAATAAATTTTCTGTAATAGGACAAGAATCTTTATGGTGAATATGGTAATCTGGAATTATGTAATCGCAACTTCCTTTATGACACGATTTTCCTAGTTTGTATATCACAATTCTGACTTGAAAAATATTTTGGATGATAATCTGCACAATTTTACTTCTGATCAGGACTTTAATTTTGTCAATAATATTGGTATATTGGGCATAGTCTGAAGGAAGGAGGTCATCCTTATTCATGAGGAGGATAATATTTTCCTTGCATATTTTGTTATGTTCTATTTTGTTGAGTGACAGCTTTAGTTAATCGATTTTTTCGTCATTATGTAAAAGTAGTTTCTTGTCTCCTAATTATGTAATTCATGATCATCATGAATTAGAGAAAATGGGAATGAGAACTTAACCCCTTTTTTTTGGAATGCAAACTTAAATTGAAAAGCTTGTTTGGTTATGCATTAATCTCTATAAATTTTGGAAGAATTTAGTGGTAGCAATCACAAAATACTAAGTTTAAATACTGTTGATATAGAAGTGAACTAAAATGAGTATAACGTGGTACCATTGCATCATTTTTTGAGTTACATAAAAATTAAAGTACATCTGTTTTTCTGTAGTTGAAGGCCGATGAAAATGTGTGTTTTATGTATTCACTAAAGGTCCTTGAATTCTCTGTTAAAGATTCCGTTACTATTTTTACAGGCCACATTTTCTCGAGCAAAGACGTGGGTTCAAGAACTTGAAACTCAAGGTAGCAACTTACATTTTTATTTTGGATAGTTAATACATTTGGATTTCTGATTCTTCAGGTTTGGATAGTTAACACAACTAGTTTTCCAAATTATCATTTGGTGAAATGTTGCCTTAATAGCTTTAATCATTTTCTTAATATATGCAGTTGATCTTTTTGAAGGACCTTAAGTGCTTATAACTGTTTTTGATTGACTGATCATAATTTACATGCACAGGTGCACTTAGTTTCCGCTAGAAACAAAATTTTGTTTCGCCAGTATCAATAAGGGTCAGCAAGAACTTATGTACATGCTTATATTGTGCTTGGGCACCTCAGTAGTTGGCCTGCTGGGTCTTTGATACTTTTGTTACATTTTCCAAATGATTCTTTAAACTAACATCTTCCATCTATCCTATGTGAGAGATCAGATTCTGGATCTTTTGGCTTGATCATAATAATCTTCTATCTTCCTGATCAAGATAACTAAGCTTACATACGAAAGCAGAGCCTTTGATGAACCACAAGCACTGGATTTGTAGTGTTATTGTCGCTGTGTGATAGTGATATGCATAATCAACACTAATGCAGTGCCTATAAAGTTGTAGCAATTTCCACTTTGTTGAATTGATTTGAATGCTTTGTAATGTTTCAGGTAGCCAAAACACTATAATAGCTCTTGCTGGTAACAAAGCTGATTTGTTAGAGGCTAGACAGGTTTCTGCTGAGGTGAGTACTCTTGGTGGTTGCCTTCTTAGAAATATGAATTTAGAATATTCATCACCGCTTCTCTTTTAATAGATCCAACCATTGATATGCTTTCAGTTCATTGGCCTTCTTTTTCTTTCTTGGATGGAAATGGACCAAGCGTTTCTTTCATTTGTCTCTGCTGTCTTACATTGTCTTAGATCTGTTAGGCCTATTACTTGAAAGGAAACATGCAAAAGCAGAGCTTTGCAACTTTAAATGTATCTAAAAACAATATTTGCAGAAAGTGAAATTTAAAAAGAGAAGTAACAAAAAGTTGCATTAATAGCTTGAGACTTCTCAGTGCATAATAATTTAGGAAACAAAAACTGAGGCTCAAGTTCAAGGAATAATATGTTGTGCTCCCAAATCAGTGATATACTAGACAGTGATATATGCCAACTCGAGCTTTTTAAATTGATAATGGTTTAACATTCAGTTTTTTCCTTTATTTAGTAGCATCTTTTAATGTGTAGTATAACAAAATTTAAATTAATCAATTCCTAGAGGTTCAAATTTTGTTAAAGGATTAAATAAATTTTAACTTCTAATTTTTGCTGAGTCGGCCCATGCTAAATGTTCCATAGTGATTGCAGATGTTAGTTAACAGTCAAGAATACCAAACTGTACCATTTCTTAATTTGTGCAATCATACCAGTACTAATGCACCGGATCTCGTCAGAAATCCCAAGTTAAACATGCTTGGTGAGAGCAGTACTAGGATAGGTGACACCTTGGATGCTGGCTAACTTAGTGTTTTTATTTTAACTTGTACCCTTGAAAACTTGCCTTTAGCATATATTACTAAAAACACAATATACTTGATTGCAGGAAGCCCAAACCTATGCTGAGGATAATGGTCTTTTGTTCATGGAAACTTCTGCAAAAACGGCAATTAATGTTAATGACATATTCTATGAAATTGGTAAGTTCCTTTCTGAATGATCTAAAGGAAGAATAGAGATTCTACAGAATTGGAGCTTTTGCATACTGTGGTCATCTGAGCATGTTCACATACTACACATTTCATGCACACAAACTTATCCAATTTACAAAGTAGCTCCCTCTTGACTCTTGATCAAGAGTGCTGATACTCTTTGCTGCTTCCGCACACCATCATCGACTATGTTTTGGGAGTTGCTGATTTTATTATATACTAAACTACTACTATCTGTTTTTCAAGTTGTGATTCATTTTAAATATATAAGATTTTATATTCGAGAAACAGGCTGAAGTTTGCACTTCGGCCGTGGTAACAGTGGTTTGACATTTTTTGGGGCCTTGTAATTTCATGGAGTCGGTTTTCACACAGATGGAGATGGATTTCAGTTTTCTCATGCTATTTTGTGGTTTTTGTTTCAGCAAAAAGACTAATCTACCGACAGCCGGTACAGAACCCTCATGGAATCCTTCTAGCCGATATATCAACCGAGAGACCGTCTACGGCGTCTTCCTACTGCTGCTCACAGTAAAGTAAATACCGCTGGTTTGATCAGATTTTAACCAAAGAAATCACTTTTGGGGGTAGACAGTTGAATTATGTTTAGAGATAGAGTGCGGTAGAGGTTCCAATGACTTTTAACCAAAGAAATCACTTTTGGGGGTAGATAGTTGAATTATGTTTCGAGATAAGAGTGCCGTAGAGGTTCCAATGATCCATTATTTATTGTAAGATGTAAATATACAGCTTTGTTTGCTAGATAACAGTTCAAACTTTCTTCTTCCTGTGTTCTAGAATTGTATCATCTGGTTCAAGTTTCAGCTCTCTCTGCCTCTTTGAACTCTTCTCGAGTCACTGTCTGAATGTTCTCATAAATTGTTACTTCTTAAAGATACCTATATCTATCCTACTCATAAAAGCGTTAAACATTCTATCGTGATTAGCACCGAGATAGAATTGGATCGGTGCATTCTAAGTTACATGCACAGTCAAGAATCCATCTCCCATCGTGCAGCTTCCAATCTACTACTCGTACTCGAGCCATCATCTACTTCGTCGTCGACCTGCGGAAACAACAGAGGCAGTGGCCACCGAGGACGGATTCGACATGAAGTAATCATCGAAGCCTTTGTTGCGAAGCATCCCAACGTTTCCAGAAGCGGCGAAGTGCCCTCCGAGTACTGCATGACTCGGCGCATGCTTGGCCTGGCTGTGGGCAGCGGGTGCGAGCACAGCAACCAAAGCTTCACGACCAGCTCCACCTCCTCCGCCGCACACTCCTCCCCCGGCCTTGGATCCCTCATCTCCGATATCGATCCCTTCCGCCAACTCCCAGTCCAGCAAAATGAGATGCTCCCTCGCCACTTCCGGAGCCGTCGCCGACGTACCTCAGCTTCAGCGTTCTTGCCGTGCTTCACCACGAAGGCTTCGATGAGTGTGCCATGTCGTATCCGTCGTCGGTGGCGACGGCTTCTGCCTCTTTCTGGCGGTCGATGACGAGCCTTTCCCTGTTTTGTGCCTTTCGTTATTCAGTGGAATCGATGAGTGGAAATGAATGCATGATATCGATTAACGTAATAAGAGATTACAGTCTCCGCTCTTCCTCCGTGAGTTGTCGGACCTCATTTCTTGGATGATACAAAGCTTAGGATATACGTTGAGCAAGAAGCTTCAGCATCATAAGATAATATATGAGATGATTACAATTAAGAATAAAATATAAAGAATCAATAATTAATTCGTACAAGATAATTCCATTTCCAAATAAAAAAAATGGTTTGAGACCGGAATGAAATCCTGAAAATGAATATATTAAACAACAGATTATTTTTTTATTATCAGATATAGTGATTGTGAATAAAGTAACTCAACTACTAAGAAGTCTTCTCATGAACTCAAGCCTTTTCATTTTTAATATTATAGCATGTATCGAATGACCAATTGTTTTTTGATACAGTACAAGTTGTAGTTGTTCATAAGCCACCAATTGCTAGAGGAGAGATTATTTGTAGTTTGGTGGTGTCAGCAAAGGAAGAGAAATATTTTATATATCTCCTTGGTCAAACACTACTACCCTTGTTATTTAGTCAAATGTCCTTTCTATCATCAGTAATCCCTTTTAACATGGACAAAGTAATTTTTAGATATTCTCTCATCCATTATCTAATTATTATAATATTAGATGTTTGATAAAGTGAGATGTGGAAGCATTACTCACCAAATATTGGGTTTCAGATTAATTTCAGAATGGAGACATATGATGCTCTTATGTATGTGTATGTCTTTGTAGAAAAGAAAAATACTTTCTGTATACCATGAAACCTGTTTCTGATATTTGAGAATAGAAAATAATTGTTTATTGGTAAAAAAAAATATCTAAAATTACTAACTTAATCCAACACAGATTGTAAGTAATTTGAGAAGATTTGTCATTTAATCTTTTTTTTTTACTGACAAAAACTGAAAAAGTAATGCTAATATTTGTGATATGCTACACTGTATTAATTGCTTTGATGAGAATAACTCTTAAAGAGGCCTAAGTTAGCATGCAGCTCCTATATTTTTTTCCCCAAAATCTCTCTCTCTCTCTCTCTCTCTCTCTCTCTCTGTCTGCAATGTTTGTCAATCATCAATCACATGCTGCTGCTGCTGCTGCTGCTTCTCTTCAAATCCTAAAGCATCTAATGACCTTTATTATCAGTATGTCCAACATGTTGAGCCAGCAATTTGGCTACTCTATTCCCTTGTAGAATTAGGAGGAGGGGCATCAACTAGTTCATCCCCTCTCTCTCTCTCTCTCTCTCTCAAGCATCACCCTGTGCAATGAGAATCTCACCATTCTTGAATGATTGATCAGGACACCCTTCAATCATCACAAAGCTCCTCCACCCACTCATGAGTGGACTCTGTGGCACTACCAATGGTTACTGCAGCCTCCTGCACACCAGTGCAGCAAAGTCTCACCATTGATCCTCTCACCCCCACCCCCTCAGTAGTAGAAGAATCTGACCCCAGTAAAGTTGAAAAGAAGCCTCTACTTTCTCCTCTCTTCCATTTGAGCCCTCTTCAATGGATGATGATACCTCATGCAAACACCTTTGAGGTCAGAATGATGAGGAGACTTCACTTTGGTGCGATGGAACCTCAGAGCAAATCACCACCCTACACACCCCACTCTCCTCCTTTTTGGCATATTCTTTTAGATCACTGTCATCAAAGTGAAACAAGAACTACACACACACACACACAAAAAAAGGAGATAGAAGCTAAAAAGAGAAGAGAATAATACTGTTAAAGAGGAAGAATACTGATATGTACATGTAGGTCCACAGGCACCGGATGCTGCGTCAGTACAAAGCACAGTGATGCAGATTCAGCAAAATCCTTCTTCGGATCAAACGAAGACGAACAGGAAAAAGAGATCATATGATCGAGAAGCAGAACCTCGCAAGCCCTCCCTCTTCTTTGAACGAGTATGAGTGGTATAACTAAGATATTAAGTTGAATCTAAGCGTAGGTGATAGATAGCAAGCGAAGAAGACAAGGCTGTGGCTTAGTGTGCTTGCTATGCCCTTAAACCCCTACCAAACCCCTTCCACCGATCACGATCGAGCTGTGTCCTCAGTCTTTGAGCTTGAAGGATGATCCGGTGGCGTCAGGCTTGCAGGGCTGAGCCTCGATCAGGAGCTGGACCACCTCGTTCATGGTTGGACGCAGAGTTGGGTTGCTGCAGGTGCAGCGAATGGCGATCCTGAGTACCTGGATCATCTCCTCTTTCATTGGGTTCCACGAGATCTGCTTGTCCAGTACCTCCATCGCACCTTCCTTGGTGCACATCTTGCTTGATACCCAGTGGATGATGTCTCTGCTCTCCCCGAACTCCGGCTCGATCGGCTTCTTTCCTGTGACCAGCTCCATCAGCACCACACCGAAGCTGTACACGTCGCACTTGGTAGTGGCTTTCGACGAATAAGCATACTCTGCAGTAGCAATCGTATCATCGCAGATCTAGCAAGATTAGCACGTAAGATGGTGAAAAGCTTCGGATTTACGAACGATTACCAGGAGCTAGATAGCCGTATGTGCCTGCGATCACTGTGGTGGAAGTGTCGCGGTCTCCTCTTGCTTGCAAGACCTTTGCGATGCCGAAATCGGCAACCTTGGGCTCGAAATCTGCATCAAGAAGAATGTTAGATGTCTTGATGTCTCGGTGAACGATCGGAAACAGCAGGTCATGATGCAGATAGGCCAATCCTTGCGCTACGCCAACCGCGATCTTGTGCCTGGTTGGCCAATTCAGGAAGCTCTTCCCCTGGTGAAGAGCGTCCCATAGGTTTCCATTGGGCATGTACTCGTAGACCAGGAGCTTGCTGTCGATGCCCGAGAAGCAGCAGTACAGCTTCACGATGTTCTTGTGCCTGATGCTCCCTAGTGTCTCCACCTCTGTTCTCAGCTCCCTGTCGAGGTAGAGTTGATCCGGCGATCGATCCTTGGTCTTCCTGCTCCACAGCTTTTTGACGGCGACCAACTCACCATTGCTCAACTCGATCTTGTACACGGTGCCGGAGCCGCCATGGCCGATGATGTTCTTGTCTATCAACGCCTCCACGATCTCGTGCTGCTCGAAGCTGAGCTTGTGGAAGCTCGTGACGTCGTAGGAGGAGGAGGAGGAGGAAGAGAAGCCGTCCTGTTCGATCAGTATGTTCTTCCTGCCGAACCAGCGCTTCACGAGCAGGAGAACACCGGCGATGGAGAGCATTGCGGAGACTCCGATGATCCACATGTTGTTGAGCCTTCGACGAAGGTTAGGCTTCGGACAGAGAGCAAAGATGGGGTTGCTCAGGTTCACATGGAATGGAACGCAGAGTTGTGGGTTTCCTGAGACGCTGTCGATGAGGCCTTCTTTGATCAGAGGGAGCGGGATTGGCCCCCAAAGCCGGTTGTTCGAGAAATCTAGTGAATTGGGAAGCAAATCGCAGAGACTGTCGGGGATTTCTCCGGTCAGAAGATTGTTGGAGAGGTTGAGGACATTGAGAGACCTCAACGAGGATAGAGATTCTGGGATGGACGAGTCCAGTCTGTTCCCCTGCAGCGATAGCTGGTTGAGGCCGATTAAATTGCCCATCTCAGCAGGGATTGGCCCCGACAAGAGGTTGTTGCTAAGATCAATCTTCACCAGACTAGTCGCCGACGCGATTTCCGGCGGCAGAGCGCCGGAGATACGGTTGTTCGGCAAGAACAGCGCGGTCAAGTTCTTGGCGTTGCCGATGGACTTGGAGATGACGCCTTCGAAACGGTTGAAACCGAGGTCGATGATGGATGCGTGAGGAAGCCCGAAGAGGCCTTCGGGTACCCAACCGCCGAGCTGGTTGTCGTTGACTCGGAACCGGAGCAGAGACTTGCATTCCGCGTAGGTCTCCGGCAGTCCGCCGGAGAAGTTGTTCCTCAGCACCAGAAAGTAGAGCAGCCGGCCGCCGGCACAGACATGCCTCGGAAGCTCGCCGGACAACCGGTTCTCTGAAACCTCCAACACGATCAGGTTCGAGAACTGGCCGAGGTTGGGCGGGAGTTCTCCGGTCAGCGAATTCCCGTAGATGGACAGGATCGTCAGCGCCGTCGAATTCCCGAGCGCTCGGGGGATCTTTCCGGTGAGGTTATTGGTGTAGACTTGCAGAACTTGGAGGCCAGGGAGGCTGCTGATGTTGTCCGGTATGCTGCCGACCAAGTGGTTATCCGACAGGTCTATGTCGGTCAACCTCGTCAGGTTCCCCAGCTCGTTGGGTATCTCTCCGGTGAGCATGTTGTAGTAAAGCTCCAACAGCTGCAGATTCGCCAGCTTGCCGATCGTCGGCGGAATCCGGCCCACGAGGAAATTGCCGCTGAGTTCGAGGTCCGTGAGCGACGTCATGTTGCCGATCCACGGCGGGATGTCGCCTCGCATGGACGTGGTGGAAAGGATCAGGACTCTGAGCCTGGTCAGCGCGGTAATGTTCTCCGGCAGCCTCCACACGTCGAAGCCCGGGTTCTCGTTGATGTTGATGACCTCAAGTCCGGTGATGTTGGTGACGGATATCGGGAATTCGCCGGTAAATTTGTTGTTGGATAGATCGATGGAGCGCAGAGACTGGAGCGGGGAGAGATCAGGGACGGCACCGGCGATCTTGGCGTGGCTGCAGTTGAGCTCCTCCAAGAAGGAACAGCCGAGGAGGTCGACTGGGAAGCCATTACGGATCTCGTTGAAGCCCAGACGGAGGACACGGAGCCCTGGAAGAGACTCGCAGACGGCGGGCGGGAAGCCGCCCGTCAGAAGCCACGACGACAGGTCGATCTCCACCACGTACTGGTTGTCGTCACAAGCGATTCCGGGGAAGTTGCAGGGGGAGCTGCCGTTGAAGTCCCAGCGCGCCATGGATGGACCTTGAAGGGACTGTTTCAGAAGGGAGAGGAAGCTGAATTGGGACTCTTGGACGGAGGCACCGAGGGAGAGCGCGAGGAGGACAAGGAGGAAGGAGACCGCGAGGGCTGTAGAGGCGACGATGGCCATGGTGATGGTGAAGGTAGAGGGGATAGGGGAGACTGTCGCTCGAGGTTGGTGGTCTCAGGGGAGGTGGGGGACGGGGTGGTGAGGCATATAAACGGGGGAGGGTGGAGAATCATGGCCTGAGCACAGAATGATATAAAGAGAGCTGCATGAGGAGAAGATATGCATGCCTTTAACAAAAAGAAGCTTTTGGTTTTATGCTCTCTGATTGTTACTGCCCCCCCTCAAATGTCAGTGAGGTTGCATGAGCTCTAATGGAGTTGGGCTTCGAGAATGTTAGGTTAAGTCCAACTTTTAATACTGAAATTTAAGATCATTTGGTTAGTCGATCATTGGTGCGTAGGCTCGTGAGAAATTATCCGTTTTGGACGACGGACGTACCCACACGACTTTATCCGAATAGAACTTCAGAAGATAAGGGAGATCCGATAAACTTACGAGTTCCAACTTTTAATACTGAAATTTAAGATCATTGGTGTGTAGGTTCGTAAGAAATTATCCGTTTTGGACGATGGACGTACTCACACGATTTTGTCCTAATAGAACTTCGGAAAATAAGGAAGATCCGATAGATTTATGAGTCATTGGTTCTCATACTCCTCGATCAATACGGGACTAAATGACCTTATCACATTCGATTCGAAAAACTCGACGCCATACTTAACTTCTTCGTCGAAGAAAAACGGATCAGATTGGCTGAACTTTGTGGTCAGAAGAAGATAAAGAGAGAGAGAGAGAGAGAATTCTGATTTTTGCATCTAGAATTGGCTGTCAATTTATATGTGTCTTTTGTCTGAACTTTTTCTTTTCACTTTGGGTAGTCTGATACTGATTCAGACCAAACTGATAAGCACGACAAAGCAAGAAAAGAAACATTGACCGAGGAAGAAAGAGATTTCAGTAACTCATCCGAACATACTCCAAAGCCACGGTCTGAAGATGAAACAGAGAAACAGACCGATCTGGTGATCACAACCACAACCACAACCACAACCAAGCATGAAAAGAATGATTCCATTGAGATAAAGATACTTTGCTGCTTTGTGATTTCGCATCTGTAATTGGCCGTCAAATTGTACATAACCTTTTTGACTTTTTTGTCAACATACTTTACTCCGGCTATTATACTTCACCAAACATTTGTCCGCTGCTCATCAACATCAGTAGTAGCAAAAAGCCTGTATTGGCAGTCTGATACGAGCCTCTTGCTACGTTAAAATAGCGAATTCTTGGAAAAAAAATTAGTTTTTTAATATTTTCTAGAGCATTTTAATTTTAAAATTTTCATAAAAAGATTTTACCTTCATTGTTAATCACCTTCGTTAGTCGGCCACGGTTTCATCTCTAGTATTGGCCACACGAACCTTAGTCGATTTTGTTGTCTGCAGGTCCCTCTCATCGTCGACGATAGACGAGGAAGGAGGGGGTACGATTTGTAGATGAGAGCATGTGACTTGTGCACCCTCGCCATTGGTTGCAAGCAAAGAAGAAAGGTGGGTGAGCTCATGTGCGGAGGTGGCCAAGGGCATCGTGGGCAACGCCCAATCGTTCAAAGTCGAGAGAGCCAACTAGGGGTTTGCGTCTACTTGTAGGCTCCTACTCGTCATTCTCCTTAGTAGAGGAGAGGGGGATAGGATGATGATACAAGACGAAGGCAACAATAGGTATGAAGAATGCGACGGTAGGTTTACTGAAAGTAAAAGTAAAATAATATTTTAAAAATTTAAAAGTTGCGATGCTCGGAGAAATTTTCAAAAATATATATATATATATATTTTTAGAATTCAACCAAAAGAAAGGATGCCACCGAAAGAAAGATAAAAAAAGATTATTTTACACACATGAGTTTCATGTTAAATATACTTTTACCAACAAGAATTACTGAATGATTCTTCTGAGTTGAAGCTGATCAACAAACAGCATGATCTCCTTCTGTAAAGGTCAGACTGTGTCATACTCCATAATGATCTAATTGGACAGATTTGGGTAATATAAAAACAACAGTGAACATTCCATATGCTGGCACACCAAAAAAAACCAATACAGGGAGATACCAAATTATAAGAAACACTATGTTAGGCCTCTTGTCACTTCCAAAGAGATTCTCTATTCCAAGGACTCTGATTCATAATTTACTTGCTCACTGTGTTCATAATCCCTGCTAAAAGAACATGATCATGAATGTGAGAATTAGAAGCTTATGCTTAAATCTTCCCCAAAGAATGCCAACTTGGACAGCAGCTGCCTTTAAATCACAGGGACATGTTCTTACAGGCAGTGGTGCTTTCCAATCGGTGAGCAGGTTGTATAATGGGGTCATGTCTCTGTCCTCATAATGGTCAGTACTCAGGAGTACTCATCACGCTTCCAGCACTTGCTTGCATGAAGGAAACAATGGGTTGAATCTTAGGAGACACAATGCCAAAACAAATGAAGTAGTGAAGAAACGGAGGCATGGCCTCCGCAGACTTCTCTACCATCTTCTCCAAGTGCTTTCACTAGCCATGGCCATCGAAGCCACTCACCACACTGCACAGGAACTCCAATCGCCACTCACCACCGGGTGGGACGCTCCGCCACGAGGAAGAACTCGGTGGTGCAGCGTAATGATGGCCAGAGTTGAATGAAGGATGCTTGCCACATACGGATGAAGTGCCCTTTCGAGAACGCACAGCCAGTCGAAGGGATCGGGCCATGGGGAAGCCCGTTCGTGCAATCCGGAGGCCGGATAAGGACGAGGAAGAGGAATGGCAAAGCGAGATGCCCACACCGGCGCATGAAAGCGATCGATGTGTAATGTTTTGGCTTGGGTGGGGAGGTGGATAAAGAGGACGGCGACGGGGCCGCAATGATTCCGATGCCTTCCCGTGTTGTGTTACGCTTACCAAAGCCGGTTATTCTTTAGCCGCTCCGACATGGGATTGGCTGGTCGTGCGCGATTCGCCACAAATGAACGCACTCGACCCATTAATTTAACCGGTTCGGCTCGATGTCACCTTCTGACCCACTAAGCCATTCGTTTGACTCCCATACCTGCGCTGACTTCGGTCAACGGAATCGTGAGAAGGCCCATTGAGACATGTAATGGACCGATACGGTTTATTATTACCGGGCTTTCATGCCCATCGACACAGATTTAAATCCCATGCATTTGATACAGCCGCAACGAGAAGCTCCTCCTCGATCGCTTGATCCTGTACAACGTGGACCGCACATCTAACGAGGAACCTCGTTGCAGAAATCCGACACCTCGACATCTCGTATGCGCCAAAACTTGGCTTTGTGAGGTTGATGATCACCTGCGACAGATGCATCACATCACGGGCTTCTCATTCACGCGTTTCCCTTCGGCCATACACACGCCGTGCTCCGCCCTGTCGGCTTTGCTGATGATTGCAGCGAGGGCTCGGCCGCACGTGGCCTCCTCCAGCATCTGGACCACGGTCCGCATCGACGGCCGCATGGCCGGCAGTCTGGCCGTGCACAGCGCCGCGACACGTAGAACCTTGACGGCTTCCTGTCTCGCCAGCTCCGGGATCCTCCCGTCCACCACGGCCGCCACGCTCTCCCGGCTGCTCATCCTCCTCGTCACCCAGTAGACGATGTCCTTGTCCTCGCCGTATTCCGCCTCTATCGGCTGCCGTCCGGTCACCAGCTCCATCAGCACCACCCCGAAGCTGTACACGTCGCTCTTCTCGTTCACCTTCCATGTGTACGCGTACTCTGCACGTCCATGGATCGAGAAATCAGGAAACAGAGATTGGGTTATGCTTGGAGGACTTGGGGAAGAACCAGACGTGAAAGCCAATCAAACAGAGTTTGGAATATAGATACATCAACGGTGGATTAAAGAAAGCACGAGGGCAGTGGGTGATCGATCACCTGGGGCGATGTAGCCGTGGGTGCCGGCGATGACATGAGCGGAGGAGGCCTCCTCTGCTCCTCCGGCGGCAGCGGAGTGCAGTACCTTGGCGAGGCCGAAGTCGGCGATGCGGGGCTTGAGACAGTCGTCGAGGAGGATGTTGCTAGACTTGACGTCCCGGTGGAGGATGGGGCGGTCCCAGCCGTGGTGCAGGTATTCCAGCCCCCGCGCCGCCCCCACTGCGATCTCGTACCTCTCTTCCCACCCCAATTCCATCTTCCCCACCTCCGTGGACCCGTGAAGCCGGTCCCAGAGGCTCCCTTTGGGAAGGTGCTCGTACACCAGCAGGTGGCATTCCTCGCTCGTGATGCTGCAGTACAGCTTCACCACGTTGACGTGCCGCACCGCGCTCAGCGTCCCCACCTCCGCCTCGAACTCCCTCGCCGCCGGCCTCCTCCGCCCCCGCGCTACCAGCATCGCTGCCGTGCTCCGCTCCTTCGCGCCCCCCACCGGGTCGCACCATATCTGCTTCACCGCCACCTTCTCCCCACTCGCCAGCTCCACCCTGTACACCTCCCCCGACCCGCCCTTCCCGATGAGGTTGTCCGGCTTGATCGCGTCGACGATCTCCTGCTCGTCGAAGGTCAGGATCCGGAACGACTTCATGTCCCACGACAGGTCCTTCACGACGGCGCGGTCGCCGCCGCCTCCACCGCATGCGTCAGCTCGGCGCTTCTTTAGGACGATGTAGAGGCCGAGGAAGGCGAGGAAGACGGCGGCCATCGAGAAAATGCAGGTGAGGATGGTGCGGAGCCCGTCCGAGGAGCCGCTCTGGGCGGCAGAGCAACGCCTGAGCGAGCTGAGGTTGTTGGCGCCGACACCATCGATGCAGAGTCCGGGGTTCCCAGCGAGGCTCCTGCTGTATGCGGCGATGTCGAGACCCGCGGGGACGGCGCCGATGAGGCGGTTATTGGAGAGGTCAAGGGAGGAGAGCTTCAGCGTGCTGAGGCTCGCCGGGATCTCGCCGGAGAGCTGGTTGTCGGAGAGATTCAGCGAGTTGAGCCGCGTCAGTTTGCCGAGGCTCGTCGGGATCGGCCCGGACAGGTTGTTCTTGGCGAGGTTGACAGAGCTCAAGGAGAGGCACGAACCGATCGCATCCGGGATCGCGCCGGAGAAGGTGTTGCTCCCGAAATCAAGACTGACAAGGTTCCTTAGCCCCCCAATACTCGCTGAGATCTCGCCGGAGAACTCGTTATGCGACAAGTCTATGCTGACTATGGACTCCGCTTCTCCGATCTCCAGCGGAAGCTGGCCGGAGAACTGGTTGTCATCGAGAAACAGCTGGTACAGAGACTTGGCGTTGCCGATCCCGACGCCAATTGGGCCTTCGAACTGGTTGATGGCGAGGTCGAGTATGTTCAAATTGGGCAGGCTCCAGAGCCCGGCGGGAACCTCCCCGGAGAGCGAATTTTTGTTCACCCTGAACCGAACCAGAGACAAGCAGTTGGCGTAGCTGGCCGGAATCTCCCCGGTGAATCTGTTCTCCAGCATAAGAAGCTTTATCATCGTGCCCTTCTTGCACATGTCCGGTGGGATCCCACCGGTGAAGAAGTTGGTCGACACGTCGATATAGTTGAACTCCGTCCAGCTGCCGAGCTTCGCCGGTAGCGTCCCGTTGAACCGGTTCGTGTACAGCGAGAGGTTGGTGAGGTACCGGAAGTCCCCGAACTCCGGCGGCACCTCACCGGAGAGGTTGTTTTGAAACAGCTGTAGCGAGATGAGGTTCGTCAAAAGCCGGAGCTCCGAGAGGTCGCCTTCCAATTGATTCTCCGACGCGTCGAAGTAGGCCAGTCGGGAGAGGTTGCCGAACCCAGCTGGAATGGTCCCGGTGATCGAGTTGTTATACATCTCCAGTAGCCAGAGTCCAGAGAGCTTTGCGATCTCCGGCGGGATCCCGCCGGTGAGAAAATTGTCGGCGATCTCCACGTCGATGAGCTCGGTCAAGTTCCCGATCGACGGCGGGATGTCGCCGTGGATGTTGCTGTCCGAGAGGAAGATCCGGTTGAGCTTGGTCAAGCTCAGAATCACCTTCGGGAAAGGACTGGGATCGAAGGGGTTATCCCCGACGCTGAGCACTTCCAGATCGGTCAGGCCGGCGAGCGAACTCCACGGGAAAGCACCGGTGATGGCGTTATCAGAGAGGTTCAACACTTGGAGCTTGTCGAGCCGCGCCAGGTCGGGGACGGCGCCGGCGAGGTGGTTGAAGGCGAGGTCAAGGCGGCGGAGGCCGGTGCAGTTCCGGAGGTCATCGGAGATGGCGCCGTGGAGGCCATTATAGCCGAGGGAGAGCGCGGAGAGCGAGGGGAGGCGGCAGAGGGAATCGAAGGGTATCTCGCCCGAAATGCCAGCGCTCGTGAGGTCGATCTCGGATACGAATCCATTGGAATCGCACCTGATTCCATCGAAGCTACAGGTGGAGTTACCCGCGTCCCAAGATCGGAAGGCGGTGCTGTTGGCGGCGGTCTGGAGGGATGCTTTGAATTGCAACAGGATTCGGAGCTCCTCGGTCGTGGCTGGAGTGCCTCTGGGAGCGAGGCACAGGAAGAGAGGGAAGAGGAGGAGGAGGAGGAGGAAGTGGTGGTGCATTTTCTGGTAGGAGACGCCCGCGGTGGCGTTCGGGTTGGCTACGCTTCGGTTAAATGATACGGGGGACACAGATGACTTCGAGGCAGAAGAACGGAGGCTGCCGCGGCTTTTGTCACGGAGACGGAAGTGGAGAGCTGACGAGCGCACACGAGTGAGTCGAGTAGGTTGGCATTTCTTTCCGGGGCTTTGTCGTCGGGCGACGTGCGCAGGTATGAACCTTCTTTGCCCGCCCTCTTTGACCTGCGAGGTTGTCTGTTGGAGTACGGAGTCTTCTATCTGCGCCGGTATGAACCTTCTTTGCCCGCCCTCTTTGACTTAGCGAGGTTGTTTGTTGGAGTACGGAGTCTTCTATTTGCGCTGTGAGTACAGAAACAGAGACGGAAACGTTAACTAACGCTCAAGATTTTATTTGATGATTAAACGATGGTAATTCTTCGCGCTATTACTAACAAAACGTCCTTAATCTAAACATTGGATTGGGGTTGGTGTGGGTGCTGCCCATTCTCCACCGACGGAAGCCGACAATGCTAAGTGGTACCGTCGACGCTACCGTGTCGGGCTTTTGTTCTATAAGAAAACTTACAAAGAGTGCCTGCACGGATCTTGAAGTAAGTGAGTGAGGGGCTACGATCTCCTGCTCGCGCGTACCAAAACATAAGATGATGCGTAGGCACGAATCTTAAAGCGCCACGGGGTCTAAAACACTGGGAAGATGAAAAAGGAAAAATGATCGACCAAAATCAGAATCTGCCCAGCGTTCCACCGTGTCGGGCTTTTGTTCTATAAGAAAACTCACAAACATATCAACCAGAGGGGCATCTTAAAGCACCGAGAGTGCCTGCACGGATCTTGAAGTAAGTGACTGAGGGGCAACGATCTCCTGCTCGCGCGTACCAAAACATAAGATGATGCGTATGCACGAATCTTAAAGTCAAATAAACTCCTCGGGCTCGTCCCCGCACGAATCTTAAAGTTTGAAAAAGGACCATATTCTTCTATAGGAAAATGATCAACCGGGAGGACGTTGTTCCAGCACGAATCATAAAGTAATAAAAAGGTCTCCTGACGCACCAAAATGTTAGACGGGTCGATCCTCCGGAGGAAAAACTCTCACAAAGATCAACGGAGTGTTCCTGCACGAATCTCAAAGTACTTAACAGAGCGCGCGCGAGAGAGAGAGAGACCACCGGCTCCCGTTTATTCGGCACTCGACTCCCGTTTGCATATACATAAAGAGATGTCCCGTTCGCGAGTGTCCGTAGCATTTACGGCGTTCGATGTCACACAGATGCAATCCAATTATTGAGCATGTCATCGATCGCATTTCTCCCTCGGTCAACGACACGAGGGATCGACTCTGCAGCAGCAGCCATGTAACAGTATGATCTCCACCTCCATCGAGGAATTCCCTATGCCTCGTCTTTCTCCCGCCACCAACTCTCCACAGACATCTGTTTTTCTAAAGAAAAATATCAAAAAAAAAATTAAAAATAGGTGAAAACATAACCATACCGAAGACAAAATGGATAAAAGCTGGTGGTGTGGTAGATTGAATCTGCAAGTGCATGGTCAACGGAAGCACAAGTGTCTGTTCTTCCTGGTATTAAGCACATGTTTCCTTCTTGTTGTCTCCACCTCATGTAAAGACAAGCCAAGCTCTCGAGCTTTGTCAAACCATTTGTTTCGACGAGTACAATGACAGGCCCAACAAGCCATTCATGTTCTTGTCTTCTCTCAAGTGTTGTTATGTTGATTTCACACGATCCTCTAGAATTACTACAACCCTTTTGATCCCGCCCCACAGAACTCACTAGTCAGTGAGGGTTGGTGAGGACTTATGGCTCTTGAATTTGATGCTGCTGTGAGTGGATATCCATCAACATCTTTCTCCCTTTTGAATGGTCTTCTCCCTTGCTGGGGTAATACAGGTGAACGAGAAAGAAAAGGAAGCTGCTTTTATCATGATTGATATCGTCAAAAACCATCATGGATCGATCAAAGGAAGCTTCCTTTTTCCTTTATGGATTCGGTGTAGTAAAGTTACTCGATCCCTTGTAGTCCATGCACGAGTCCGATTGCATGCAGTGCTCCTTCCAGAAAGTCATACCCTACCGCTGTGTCGCTGCCAAAACTGGCCAATATTGCCTCTCACTTGCGTGTTCAAGTCCAAGCTGTCATGGCTGCTTGGTCTCAAAAGTCAAAAGAGTTCACTGGCCTTTTCTCCCATAGTCTACAATGTGTTCCTTCGTTCCCACTGCCGGTCTGCTGTCTTCCTGCCATCTTCAACGATGGCTTCGGACAAAGGACTGGGAAGCAATGATTTCTGAAACAATGGAACTTCCTGTTCCTGTGCAGTGAAACTGGAGGAAGTAATCTTCAACAGTGGATCGAGGGAGAGCAGGAAACCGTATGATCTGTTCTGTCCGTCTTCGAATGAAGCATTTTGATTCCTGAAAGAAAGGGATTTCCTGTTCTTGTGCAGTGAAACTGGAGCAAGTAGTCTGGGAGTAGTGTATGATTTCTTGTGGATATGCACAAACAATTGGGTCAACAGTGAGGGGTTACCATCAACATGAATCGATAGGGACCGATTAGATGATAAATTTGAAGATATTGGTTTGTTTTCTTGCTCAAGAAAAGAGGGATCTTGTCTCTTTAGGCTTGTAGGAGTTCATTGCTTGAAGGATCGATGTGGTGTTGTCTCGGTGCGTCTCTCACATGGATGAGTACAGCTATTTGACATTTGTTCATGGCATGCTACTGTTTCCCGTATTTATGACTCTCTCCCTAATATTTAATTTGTTTGGTATTTTTTTTCAAAAAAATCCCAAGTTTCTTTTTTTTTTCCCTTGTAGAACTTTCATTTTTTATTTTATTCCCTCGTAAAGCTTTTATTTTTAAACTATGATATTACTCTTGACTTCGTTATGGTTTCTGTCGTTTTGTCATGGTGTGTACCTCCTATGATTGCCTCATTTGTCATGTCCTCATGGAGATTGCTAAAGCTTTCAAATACACCCTCATTCTCAACCATCGTAATATTACTTCATCAGTATCAACCATATCTTAGCTAGTCATAGTGTGACTCGATCGGAAAGGAGGATATGGATGCATGGACCTACATGAATTTATCCACGAAGATACCCTTATAGCCCGATGGTGATCACATTCGGGTAATACTTGAGTGTCAAGTGACAACATGTGGTCTTGATCTCTTGGTTGTTAGCATGGGGAGAGACATCGAGATTATCATAAATGGAGAAGGATGAAGGTGCAAGGAAAGCTGTATGCAAACACTAGCAAAGCATAATAAGAGTGATGTTGACAATTAAGGAAGTCTGCTTGTGAAGCAATGACGACGGAGAACAAAGACAAGAGTACAATCAAAAGCCTTTATAGCATTTACAAGGACATAATAGAAAAGATAACTCCAGAAGACAACGAGATGGAAATAGTAAAATAGAATGTGTTGATGATTAAGGAAGCCAGCTGGTGAAGTAATGACAACGAAAAATAAATACGAGAGTATAATGAAGGGCCTTTGTAGTCTTTACAAGGACATAATAGAAAAGATAACCTTAGAAAATAATTGGATGGAAGTAGTGGAATAGAACGAAAACGATAGGACGAAACAAAAGTGATAAACAACACATATGAGCAAAGGTTAAGGGATAAAAACAATAAAGATGGGTAAGAACGAGCGTTTTGGAAGAATAAAGCAAAAAAGAATATTATGTGAAAAATAATAGAAACTTAGGGTTTTTTAAAAGAAAATTACCTTTTCATTAACACAGTGTTTGCAACAATATTCAATTAATGAAAAAAAGGAAAACAGTGGAGTTGCATATTTATACTCCTCAATATTATATATATATATATATATAATTGGCTGACAAGATTCTACTGATTGGAGTTGCATCCATCATTATGATAATGATCACTAGGGAAATCTGCTTCAGTTGTTGATCCCAATGATTTCAGTTTTTTTTTCTGGAGTGGAGTTCATCTTTTTGGCAAATACATAAAGAACAGCTTTGCTGCATATCTTTTGCACTTTGCAGCTCATTGCAGTATAAATTAATTGAGCCTTCATTCTTTTGTGATAAAGCAAACAAGGACAGACATCCATGATCTTTTGTCCTCTTCAATCCAACCCATATAGTTAGGTGATGATACTTCAAATATAAACCCAATAAATTCAAGTCCAAATCAAGAAATTAGAAATCATATATATATATAACTCAAAGATAATTTGATATATTTTTAACTATTTGATATATTATTTTTCGTAATTAATTATTTTTAGCGATTCTTATATTTTTAAGAATATATTGAGATCCATATATTTATAAAGATGAAATATTTAATCTTATTTTCTTTTACGTCATCCGATGTACTGATGAAAATATCATATATGTCTAATGATGAATTGAAATAAGATAAAGTTAACATATGTTTAATGATATGACTGAAAAAGATAAGATTAAATGTATCATAAATATAATAATATAATTTTTGAAATTATATAAATGATGATATTAAAGATAATTAATTACCTGCATAATATGTAATTAACTTTTTTTAATGTATATGTATTTATGTTAAGATTATGTGCACTAAACACACATCGTCAAAGCCCTCTGATATTACTGCTAACTTTATCAATGACCAAATTTGACTCATAATTTTACGTGTAAATCCTAATTTTGGATCCGTTAACTATGTGGATAATTTGATTTGCGAACCAGACCCAACTTGTGATGTCTAGTGTGCACCACCATTCAGATCCATGAAGCTTATCGGATTCGAGACCCGTTACCAAATTGAATCGACCCGATAGCACTTTTCGTAAGATGATATAGAATATTATATTTTACCGGGTCATCCGTGAGGATACCGAATCCGAATCCGATTCCTATTCCGATTCCGATTCCGATTTCCGTAAACCCTATACGCCCCATCTTATAGTCCAACCCTAATCCACTGAGCGCGGATAGAAAGCGTGGGAGAAGAGGGCGATAGACGGAACCTCCGCTCGCTCGACGGAGACGATCGGCATCGGAGGCGCGCGATTCGAGTTCCTGCGCTACGGGTAAGATCGATTCCTCCTCCCTTCTCTGCCCGTTCCTTTGTTCCCTCTTTTATTTGGATTTGGATGCGGATGTCGTCGGCTTGTGATTGTTCGCGAGGGCACATGGTGGCTCTGTTATTGCATCTGATTCTGATTTCTTTTGGGTTTATTTGGTTTTTCGATTGCTAATAGTTTCGTTCTGAGGCATCTATGGCGTCTATTCCCGTGTATCGATTGCCTGTTGCATTGCGCTTATGGTTAGGGTTAGATCTTGAACGCTCTTGAATCGTTTGTTTTCAGCACCGCAAAGTAATTTAATGTCTCTTACGACGATTATGTCGGTATGTGGGTGGCATTTTGTAGGCTCGGTGCCCATTCCCGAGCGTCGATTGCCTGTTGCATTGTTTGGGTTAGATCTTTAACGCTCTTTAATCGTGTGTTTTTATCACAACATAGTAATTTAGTCTCTCTTACGATGAATATCTAGGTATCTGTGTGGCGTTTATAGGCTCGGTGCCTATTCCTGTGCGTCGATTGCCTGTTGCATTGAGATTATGGTTAGGGTTAGATCTTGAACGCTATTGAATCGTATGTTGTTAGCACCACATAGTAATTGAATGTCTCTTAGTGGGATTTTTATGCCGTCTCTCCTGAAATTGATCGGAATATTATCTTTAAGTTTTAGGTACAGATTGGATTTCCTGGTCTTCAGAATGGTGGTTGTGTTATGATTGATTTAGAAATTAACCGAGGACATTTAGTAGGCACAGTATTGGTTGCTTTTGTTTAAGGAATATATTATTGCATGAAAAAAGCATTGTTCTATAGCAAATCAATTGACTCAATGAAGCGACTATCCACTCGGTCTCCTATGGTTGAACAACATAACGTGGATGAATTAATGAACTGCATTGAAAATTGAATAGCATTCCGTTCTTCATTTTTCTAATTGATCAATACACAAAGATATATTACTTCTTTTGAATCTTGATATTTCATCATTTTTTTCTTCATCATCTTCTTCTGCATATGGCTCTCATACATACAGTATGCTGTACCATTTTCCCAGGCCATTGCCATAGGAGTCAGTTATACTCTTTAAGGTGGTCACTAGATGTTCTGATGGTTTTCGAGATGTCTAACGGGTTTGGGGAGGGACTATACTGTCAGGATCAGTAAAATTGTTCATATTGGGTTAACAGTGTCGTAAGCAATCATGCACTTGCAATGGAAAATTCACATGACATGGAAACTCGTGCACTTATTGCTCCTTAACCTTCTGCACAGATGGAAATATTGTGGCATCTTTAAATTCATTGATAAGTGCTTAATCATATTAGCTCCCTGCTAAAAGAAAACAAAATCCCTATTAAGATGTCTATGTGTTGACTGTTTTGTCCAGGATTTTGCTGTTACTAAATCAGGAAGAAGATCAACTTAGAGTAACATAGTTCGAGCTATAATCATATGGCTGGAGATAGCCCAAGGACGTTCTCATATGACAGGAATGAGGAAGTTAAACTGCCTGGAGCTTCTTGGTATCTAAGTCGTAAGGATATTGAAGACAACTCTCCATCTAGAAGAGATGGCACTGATCTCAAGAAAGAAACTTATCTTCGAAAGTCTTACTGCACATTTCTGCAAGATTTAGGCATGAGACTGAAAGTGTAAGTTCTCTCATTTATGTAATTACAATTCAAGTTATGCCTCCTCAATTAAATTGAATCTACTTGATATAATGGAATAAGATCTTTCATCATTTACCAGTTATTCTGTTGCTCTTTTTTCGGTGGGCATGTTTCTTAAACTCTGATATAATGGTTGTACATGCTGATGGAAGCATTATGATTCTTGTTGTAAATGCTGCTCATTTTTCTAGATATTTCAGATGATCTAATCTGAACTAAAAGCATGCAAATACCTTTTGATGCTAATGTATATGCCAAGGGGAAGGTACATATTTTGAGACCTTGATTTGACACTGGTAACCAACTAACAGTATCATGTTATGACTTCATTGTAAAGTAAAATAAACATTGGTGAAAAGGGTATGAGCTTTTATATTCCAATATTTGATAACTCATAGAATGAAGTGGATTAAGAATAGTTAATTGCTTCTCTCGTTCAATAAATAGAAGAAACCTCCCAGATCTATCGATTAGAATACTGAACCACAAAATATAATAAATTTATCTCAGTAGATTACAATCATCTAGCAGAATAGATAATCTCATCAGCTTACAAAAACCCATTATTTGTAAATCGCTTATCTAATCTATATCGGATCCATTTTGAGACTCATCGACATCAAATATACTTAAAAATAAAGGACTCTAAAGACTTCCTGAAATAGATAAGTGAAAATCAGTCTGAATTACTAAAATTAGTAAAATCTATCCTATTCTCTCATGAAGTTGGCTTGACGATGCTTCTCGAAATTTTCTTCCCATCTTGCATTGGAATAACTTCTCATGAAGTTATTCTGCTTTTTTTCTTTTTGTTGAATCCATTCAAGTTTTGGTTAAAACCTGCTATCCTAGTTTCCGTAGGAATTGTATAGGCTCTCAAAGGGGTTGTTTCAACCCTAATAAGGGTTCACCAAGGTCAATCTTTGCCTGAATGACTTAGGGAAGTCTAGGTGGCCTGAATTTGTTGAAGTCTGCTTGATAATATGGTAGTGGTATGATTTTCCATGACAACAAGCTTGAACAAACAAGTTATCTTACTAGTCTCACACGGTGATGATTGTGCTCTAAATAAACCTAGATGAAAGCCTTAGACAAATTGGTAACAAGAAATACAAGTGCATAGGTGTAATATATGGTGCGAGAGACCATTTGTGGTTGTATAGTGGGGTATATATGAGGTGCTGTGATAACATTTAAATGATAGCAATTGTAAAAGTGACATGTTATAATTTAATATAGTAGTAAACACGAAAAAGGGAGATAATAGAATTGTGAGATTAAACAAGGAATTTGGTAAATGAGATGAATAAACTACTCAAATCACAAGAGGATCCATGTAACTGATCATATGCAGTTGAGAACAATGGCTTCTTGTTCATTGTACATGTTTCTTATTCTGGTCGTATGCTCTCTTTGTTAGAAGTTTCTGTGGCTATTGTTGCAGTAGTTTTCTGTCTAGTGCTTGTAGCTAGAATTGAGATTTGACCTCAAAACTTTCTTCGTGCAGACCTCAAGTAACAATAGCCACTGCAATTGTATTCAGTCACCGGTTTTTTCTTCGCCAATCTCATGCAAAAAATGACAGGAGAGTAAGTATAACTCCCTGGCAAATAGAATTTTTTTTTCGTTTGTGGTAGGACTTGAGAAGCAATTTAATTGATTAATGAACATTTTATGCTTATTTGCAGTATGTGATCTCAAATTTAGATTGTGCAGCCCTTTAAATACCTTTTTTAGATGCAAAACTATTATCACTTTTTTTAAGGAATTCATTCAAATAAAATTTTCTTCCTAGAGAAGCTGTCCTATAGTGTGATAGTGGTGAAAGTTTCCAGTGCACAGACATTAATGGTATATAATAGGGTATTTTGCTTTTGCTTGCTACTTCATCATCCACTCTATTTGTGTCAGAAAGGAATGTAGGAAGTTAGTCAAATATTTTTTTCTAGAGCTATTGTATATTGTAATGGTGAATGTTGTCAGTGAATAGACATTATTGATTTATAGTACAGTCTTTTGCCAATGCTTGTGACTGGTTTCTCCATTCTATTTGTGTCAGAAATGATTGTGTCCATGTTGAAGTCTCATAGAGAAGTCTAGCATGGCATTGACAATTTAATAATTAGTGATAATAGTATCAGTGTAGTCAAAGGCACTGGTGCCAAGATGCCTGAGGTGCTGGTCACTCGCCTAGGCACCAAGCAAAGCGAGATACTCCCAAATCTTAAAATTTTAAAAATATATATCATGCATGATAAATATAATTACTAAAGTAAAAATCGTGCATCGAAATTTCATTCGTTTAAATTACCAAATTACATTGTTAGTTAGGTGGGTGTGGGTTGCTATCGGTTGGGAGTGGAAGAGAAAGGAGGGAGGTTTGAGACAAGGTTGTTGTTGGTTGGGACATTGGGTGGCTGTGCATTGCTGTTGGTTGGGAGGGGAAAAGAGGGAGGGGAAGACACTGGCGGACGTCTGCATGAGGGGCTATGATGAAAGGGGGAAAAGGGAGGGGAAGACGACAGCTTGGGGGGTTGCGACGAGGAAGGGAGGGGGGGGGGAGAGACGCTGCCGACTATGGCAGAGGAGGGAAAGGGGTGTTGTTGGGGTCTAGGAAGTGTAGAACGACAAAGGAGGAAGAGGAGGAGAGAGATATAAAGGAAGAGCTCATCGGAGGAGGATGTCACCGCGACCATTGTTCCTCGATGGAGAGGAAGATGCCACAGTCGTCGTTCGTCGAGGAAAATGCTGCAACCATTTGCTGGAGAAGAAGGCCGCAACCATTTGTTGGAGAGGAAGGCACTGTTGCAATTATGGCTCATGGGTGTGTTGGTTGGGGGGGCGGGGTGTGGAGGACTTTGATCTGGTTCAATCGAACCAGTTCAAAGATAATTGAGCTCAACCCAAACCTGATTTGAATGAGGTGGGCGCTTGGCCCGACCAGCACCTAGGCCACACCCAGCCGAAGGTGCTTGTGTGGACTAGTTTCCATGCGCTTGGGCCTCGCCTCACCTCACTTGAGCGCCTAGGTGAGCCCCTAGTGATGTGCATGGGCCGCACCTAGCCGAAGGTGCTTCTTCACTTGTGTGGACCAGTTTTTGGGTGCTCCGGCCTCGCCTTGCCTCATGGTGCCTAGGCGAGCACCCGGTGACTTCATTGAATAGCATTTTTGTTCCATATTTTTAATGCAATCTCCCATGGTAAAGTGTGATGCTTTGTAGTTGGCAAATTACTTATAAATGATATGTGGCATTTACATGGATCAGATATGAGCAAATCGGCTACTGTTCCTTAAAGATTACTTAAATCAGAAGATGCAGATATTGTTTCTTTCATATTTTTAGAAGAGGGAGGGAGGGAAAGGAGAAAAGGGGTGG